>JAQFXU010000296.1:0-62809 GCA_034693705.1 Spatulosminthurus flaviceps | reverse complement strand
ACCCGTTCACTCACTAATTCATACCACAAAGACGTATAAGGGGTATCAAAATTTTATTGAATTTTGAAAACATACTAAATAAAGGATTAGATGAAACTGTAAATTAGCAAAAATATGTTAAATGATTTGCATTTTCATTTCCCCGATGTTTTGTATTTATTTTTTCATAAATCCCTTTTAGAGAAAAGAACTAACTTAAGTAGAGATACAGATGCAAAATCTGAATTAATAATGTTGACTACTTTTTCCGTGACAAATATGTATTGTTATTCTAGTTGTGAAATGGTGCCATAAATCCAATATCTGTAGGCTGATGAACTCAATTCATTCCTGGTCGATATCGTAGCTTTGGAAGCAATGCCACAAGTCAAGGCTATCCCGTATTTGGTGATTGTCTTCCTATGAAAAAGACTAGTTTTAATGTGCATATTAAACCATATTTTATAAGTAGATATTTACGAGAGAACAATTGGATGACTTTCGGTAATGATTCTGCACGAAGCATTTTTATGTGAGTTCTTATTCTCTTTTTACGTACGTCATATATCTTCCTTCTCACAGTTGAACATGTACTCTCGAATTAGAACGGAAGGGGTTAATGTACAATTATTATATTTGATTTACTTTACAAAAGACGTAACTGGATGAGATGCACAAGGCTGTTCCAGTGTAATAATTGCTTTGTAAATACGATCGAACCTATCATCTGTTATCAATAAACCGGGGTGACTCGTGCAAGGTTAGGGTAAATAGGACTCACCTTTGGGTTTGGAAAATTGATCGGAATATTAAGATGTGGTCGTTGTATGCAATGCAAGAATGTATGGATATGTATGGATTGTATGTATTTGGCTAGCCTAGTGGTTGAACTATCTATATACACAGGCAAGAAGTTTAATTGGTTTCAGCTGGTATTGGTTTCATCCCTAACATCTTCCTTATGTGACTCACTCTCAATCAGATAAAAAGGATGTATGGCTGCACCAGTTTCTACAAGCGCCCGGATCCAAAGAAAAGGCATTATGTCGGTCTGAATGTCAAACGTCTGATACTTGAGGAAATTTTGCATGCTTATACCTTTCTTTTACTTAAAACATTATCCTATTAGAATGTAAGGCTAATTATTGTGAGACGGCAGACAGTCGTCGCCTGTCTGAGTGAGCAAGTGCAGAGTGCAGACATCTATAATTTGTACCTACAATGTCGACATGTATGCGGTAGGATTTATAAAAGAATGCCATATCGTCTTACTCGGCATATTGAATTGAAGAAAGGAATCCAGAATCCAGGATTGATCGATTGAAGATTTAGAAATAATCCTACCGGTCATTCAATTTCAATGTGAATAAATTAATTGATTCTATACTGTCCTACTGTGTAATTTTTCCCTGAAAATAAATTAAACTTGGAGCTCAATCTAAACAATAATCCAGTTTGTAGTGTCTATTCACCTACTTAAACGCATATAATCATTAGTTTGCACTTGCACACATATATCCCTTTGGTACAAACGCTAATTTGCGGGCAAAATGCTTTGAAAAATGTTTAAATCTCTGATTAATTTTTGAAAACGCTTCATACTGTCAAATGATATGGGCTGAAAAATTATCGAAAAATCACGTATATATTTTTACATACAATATCGATGATTGTCACACTGCAGATAAATTTCCAATGTAAGAGTAGTATAGGTAATACCAAGTAATAGGTATTACTTGAGCAAATCTTTAAAAACTACAAGCCTTACATTATTGCAACAAACTTTGCTAAGTGACTTGTGTCGTTGTACGAGTTTTGCATGGTACGACACATAGACAGAATCTCTATATAACCCACAAGGAGAATCAATGTCATGAGTGTTCCCAACTTTTCGCAAAAACAAAAGCTGCAACACATATTTAACTGCGCGATAGATATTTTTGCCTTCCTATCAAATACCAAATAGCTATAAGCAGTTGGTACAACAGCGAAAAATTACTATGTATATATTTACTATGAATGTTAACGACATGTATCTCCTTCATTTTGGGAAATTTCCAAGTACTATAAAGAGTTGGAGGGAACGATGTAAACAACTGGGCTAGTGTTTACACGCAATAAGAGCTCTCTGACACAGCACAGCAATCCTATCCTCCACCGAGGATTTCCAAGTGTGGAATAATTATTGCAATAATTATGAGTTGACGACCCGGATGGTTTTAATAATTGTACAAACATATGTATATGTTATGATTGAGAGCTCTTACTTCTAACAAGGACTTATATAAGTTTCCGGAAGTCTCTCAGTATATTCGCACATTTTGCTTATATTTTTAATTGCAAATTTAAATTAAATACCTTGTATTGATTTTATCGCTGCATTGTATTGATCCTCACTGAAAATCAGGTGCTATTTCAGTCAATCAGTCAGGAAAAAAGCTTTTATTTATAAAAACCAGTAGTATCTATGTAAAAATGTAAAGTAGCTGAATTAAGTGTAGCGGAGTATTTTACCACTACGTCATTTTGCTTTCTTTGTAAAAAGAAAGTAAAAATATACATAAATGCGTTGGAGCAGCCTTAATGCCAGTGATAATAACTTATAATAATGGTTCGTCGTATTATGTAGCAATAAAATTTTAATTAATGATTAACAAAGTTCCTCCAACTTATAAAAATATCACATTATTTGAAAAATTCATGCTCCAATAGAAAAATATCCCCCAAAATCATCTCCCTTTTGAGTACTTGTTAACATGCCAATGAATGCCTGCGTTGTACATTCCTATTGACAAATGATTAGAGTCACACGCCAATGAGAAGTGATGGCCTTAACCAAGAAAATATATACAGATAGGGAAAATGTTTCCATATGTTTATAGTATTTTCCTCTCCTCATGTACAAAAGTATAGTTTTATTTGCCAAGAAAAATGATGAGAGAGAACAGAAGAAATAACTTCCAATAATAAAACACCAATCCTAGAAAAACTTGGATTTGCAAAAAAAGATATAAAATTCGCAAAACCCCTCCTGTTTTCACCAGTACAATATATGTACACCGCTTGAAAGAAAATAGTGAAAGATCCCATTCACATAGATCCTAATATATCCGTCTATACTGGGTACTATTCCATACGGTAGTAATTTGCAGAAAAAGAATACTCTAATTTTAACATGTTGTCTCTGCATGATCAGAGCATAGGAAAGTGTATAAATATATCTAAAAAGGTATTTGCTATAGGTAAGAGACTAAAAGAGAGGAAGAGCGAAGAAAGAGAGCGAGAGAGAGAGAGAGAGAGAACGGGCAAGAGAAATGGAAAGGCTAAGGATTCATGTCGGTTGCCCGAAAGCATTGTAATACACGTGAGTCTCGGGGATTTAGTAAATCAAGCCCTGCCTACAACCCTTTGAGCCACACGGAATACCTCGCGTGAATCTCCTCCAGGTTGACAAGTTGCCACGACCCAATTCTTCCTCCCCTCCCAAACAAACTCCCTGAACTTGGAAAAATTTCTCCAGCCATCTCAGGAAGGGACCCTTAGTGCAGAGAAAAGAGTCCTTCTGACTTTCTACCGAGTGAAAGTCAATGGGAAAAAAAGTTTTTTCTCAGCTCTCCTTCAATGTGGCAACGGTTCGATTGATTACAATTTGAGGCAGTCGGACGTGCACGTGAGTTGAGGCATGGTGCGCGTGTGAATGTGTTTTCCTATAGGACACTATAACATTTGCCTACTCTACATAAGTATACACTTATATATGTATACATATAAATACATTTTATTCCTTCACTTCTCAAATATGCTGTAGTTTATTAAATGTTCTTTACATACAGAAAATATATTTCTGTACATATATCTACTTATATGCGAGAAAAATTATGCTACTTTTGCAATACATTACTAGTAACTTGGGGGCCGGAGATCATATCTATAAAATATACAATGGAATTTATATCTATAGGTCCTTGTAGGATATTATACCTTTAAATCTTAAATGCCTCTGGATACATACATTAATAGCTGTGTATGTGTATACGCAGAGAGAGAGAGAGAATGTATCCATATAATATTGGCCACATGCGAATGAGAACCTTCATAAGGTTGCGGGAACGTGTTGTACGCTCCTGTCAGAGAGTTAAAGTAAAAGGCTAAATGTGCGCTTCTCCTCATAGTCATTATTATTATATTGGGAAAAGGGAGTATGTATACGCATTCAAACTCATACACAGCTCAGATACAACGTGAGAAGTTAGTTTCTCGTTTCCCCATGTATAGTTAGTTAGTTACTTATGACGTGCTGAATGAGGTTTGCAGGGGGAATAGCGTTTAAGCGTCCGTCGACCGACGACTACGACTGCTCTCGTCATGTGCTTAGAAGAACCATATAGGAGTCATCCTACATATTTATCAAGTTCTACACACACATATACATGCATACACACGAACCTCCTCTCTTCTCTGCCAAACATTACACATACACACACACTTATTTACTAGATATAACCTCCTCATATAACCTCCAGCTTAGACTTCTAGGTAGATCCCATACATGTCTCCTCTCCACTTTCCTCTCTTATATGGTTTACAGACAAAAATTTTTTGGCCTATCTGCACGAGAGAGAAGGAACATTTTAGTCAGTAACTTGGCCTGTAAGAGTGTGGAGCTATTGTGGAAACATTGCGTCTGCAATATTATAACATTATTATCCGTTTGAATCCGCACAATTTACACACACATTTGTACCTTGTGAACTCAAGCATACACCTTTGCTTGCTCGCTATACACTCCAACTGTGTCGAAACAGAAATATTCTGAAAACTTGTTCTCACACATGTTTTCTTAAAATTCGAAATTTTTCATCAAAAAAATGAATTATTTCCCCCGTTGTTAAATACTACAATTATTACTATTGTAATTCAACCAGGGAATTTGAGCTGATTTGTCCTTATAATTTAAATTATAGGGACAAATCCTGGGAAAATATTGAGTCTCTTACTCATATACACCGGCAAAGAACATTTCAGTGTGTTTGTGTCATTGGAACATTTCACGGATAACAAGGCATTTAGAGCAAAGTCAACTATCTATATAGAAAGGAGGAACAAGAGTGAGAGTGATATAAATCGGATCAAGGATTCCGGTGAGTACAGTCAGTTCAGTCATTCCTTGAATGAGAATATCACCTCTAACCTCAACACGTCTTCTTCTATACATGTCTCCTACTAAAATCCTACTCATCTCTATCCCTACTACTAGTACATTGGTCATCGTGACATGAATCATCGACTTAACTTCAGATCCTCCGTCGTGGAAATTCAAATCTTTTGTAAAGTCCTACAAATCCATTTGGCTCGTTGATATATTGGGAATTTTTCCACAATTGAAGAGAGCTCAAAAAACTGTTTTTCCTTTGATTTGAAAGGATCAAACTTTGAATGAATTACTAAAAGCATATAGTGACTCATTGGAAACATCATCTACATTCTTTCTTGAGATTATTGGACTTGAGAAGCTTTGGGGATGCCAAGTGGATGAAACCTTATAGTAAATTATAGGGGCGGACTTTAAACTAGTAATCATTCGGAAATGAATTGTTTGGTGCAAGGGTGGACGGGGAACAAGTCCATCAGGTGTGAAACGTCCAAGTACAACGCATACTACCGCTGTGCGGTAACGTGATCGGAAACGTGACCTATCCTCATTCATATTATTACTCACATCAACATATATACGAACTCTCGAGTCTCGAGTATTAAAAAAACTACTACTAAAACGCTATTCCCTATAAAAGGGTTACATACCTAAGAACTACCTTCTGCTCCGACGTCCCAGCTATATAATATACATATATTTGCAAGAGCAACTTCTCCTAATCCTGTTCTTCTCTGCAGATCCTCATCTCGTGCTTGAAAGGATTTTCAAGCTTATACATACTACAACAACAACAACTATGCAAAAGCCTGACATTGTAAATTGAGTGGATCCCATATACTTACTTACTGTATGCAAAAAAAAAACTGAACCTTTGCAATTAACATATAGGGGAAAAAACATACCTGTTATACAGTCGTAGAGTGAATTATTACGGAAGTCTTGAAATATATTAACATTTCTATACACACACATCCACATCATTCAGACATCTTTTATGGAGAAAAATCTAAGCAAGGTGTAATCCTATACATTGAGCAAACAACTTTTCCTAAACTAATCTCCAATCAATACCTTGTTTACAGTCACAATATACACTTACACCTATGAACTCATTCATGTACATGTGTACGAGTAACGACAAGTCAAAGTCTCATATTTTCACTTGATGCTGTATACCCAGACTTGTAACTTTTCCTATACTATACGAAGGAGCGAGGCTCAAAAATTTATATATTCTGAACTCTTTGTCAGTTTATCCTATACATCTACTCCCAGAGTCAGCATTGATGACTACATTGCATCATCATCACTTCCAAGAGTAATTATTATACTTGTTTATGTATAATACGTACGTATACATATGCAAATAATATTATAAAAGAAAAAACTTTATGTGAAAAGCTCTACATTGAATTTTCAAGAATACAGTTTGGTGCTTGCTTGTGGTGAAATTGAATTTCCAACATAGGACAAAAAGATTTGTGCACATGTAATATAAAAGTGTACTCACATATTTGCTATTGGGAATTTGAATAAGCTATTTGGCTATTGTGCCGGTGCTGATGATACATTATATATAAAAGGGTGATGACCAAACTTTTAATCAGTTGAACACTTTCAAATTGGTTATAAAACTATATGAACCACTATTATATGTGAGTCAACGAACGATTACTTTGTCTCACGTGCTACCGATTATTCTAATTACTTTGTCTATACGGCACTGTGTCCGAATTTCCAAGGGGTTTTTACGTATTATTATATACAGAGACTATCAAAGTCAAATTGATTCGTCAAATTATTCCCATACAAAAGATAATAAGAACACTGATTATATTTATATCCTTGTTTGGTGAACTTTGTAAAACTTGAATTTTGACACTTGGCTCCATAGTGAATCTATATATATATATAAACTTACATCAAATATGCAAGATATGGACGGTTCGAAAATGGACCAGTTTTGGGAGGACTCCTCCGGAGGTACCCATAGTCACAGTCAACACATGTCCTATGAGAGGTAAGATTTTTTTTTTTTTGAATCTGTATTGTTCAAACGTTCAAAGCTATAATTAAGCGCATTTTCATAAGTAGTTTTGAAATGAACGCCCCCCTCCCGTTCTTTTTTAAGAGTATATTTACGTCTTATGCGCTCCCATCAAATTCATTGGGAGATATTGTTGATGTGCAAATATGCTAGTTGTTTGTAAAGGATCTTTGATAAGGGGAATAGCGTCGTGTAATTGTAACATGGAATATTATATGTGATCTGTAACATAATTAATTACTTGTGCTAACGAACATCTCCCTGTATATGTAGATAGGCAATCACAGGTAACAATTCCCATTCCTTGACTTACTTATGCATGTGATACACAATCGGATAAGTTTCCTTACTTATTTTGTTCCAATATGCGTCCATTTGCTAAAATCCTAATTGAAATTCATGCGTAGCTAATAGAAACGAATTGTAAGGCGAGTATTTTGTTTTTACCAGTAAAGCGTATCTATAGATAGAAATAACTTTTCCTGTCGGTGCATAAAATTTTGAAATTAAAAAAAAGCTAGGGAGAGTTCATCAAGTCCGTATCTAAATGCATCTACGTGAGTAATTAAGAGGATTTTTCGCACGAGCGAGCGTCTAAAAATTCAAGGTCAGGGGGCTTGCTCGGAATTAATTGTTACAATCACTCCATGAACCAAAGGTGACTAACAAGTCGTTTCTGTGTGAACGACCATATATTTCTGATTAATTGCTCATATGAGAAAAGTATAAGTATAAGATGAGAAAACTCTGGAAATTTAAATGGACTTAAGTCAACAATTTCTCTGGATTTATCCGTGATTTGCAGTAGTGAAACTATTTTGTATGAGGCCACATGGATATTATCGAATAGAAATATTCTTTCACATTTCCATCCAAGTACATACAAATCCTGTTCCCATATACATATGAATGACAACCTTTGGACTTCCGACGATAAATGTCACTTGTCAGATGCCTATTGTGCAAATATGTTTTTGTGTCCAGGAGGTCAATTAATTGCATCTTTTAAAACGTAACCACATGAAATGGAATGTCCCATTTTCCCCCTATGCAAAAGCCGTGTGCAGGTTTCAAAAGTTTAGTCGAGCTAGGAAGAGTAGATACTAGGCACGTTTTCCATATGTATATATTCATATATTTACGTAGCCATTTCAAATCATCTAGACTTTCCAGCCGTGTGTATGTATGTACATAGCCCAAGGAATACCAACTAACCCTAATAATACATATTTCTACATATACATTATGTATTCCATGAGTCGAGTCGTGCTGCACATGGAATACTCAAAGGAACAGAGCATTTCTCATTCCATGGAATAATCCTGGTAAAACTTTCCTAAAAACGTGATCCATATTCCCCGACGATAACCGTCACGATTGTGGATATATGAAGGAAGGTCTAACGATTTTACCAAAACCTAGCCCATATTTAGAGACAGGCTGCTGGAATGCAATGGGGAAAATAAATTTTGATGCATTGGTGAATCGATGATGCTTCGTAAAATTAGCATAATAAAACATATACTAGAACTTACATATTATCTGCCTTCCCTTAACTCCCAGAAACCTTATATATGACTTTATCTCAGTCTTAAACCCTTCATTTCCTTTACATTTGGATGTTACAACTTTACTCCTATATTTAGCATGTGATATAGCAGGATTGTTTCTTTAGTTTTATGTAGTCTTTTTTTAGTGGATTGGAAGCATTCTTTTAAAACTAGGCTATCTGTAGGCATAAATATATACATGGTTTTTTGATAGGAAAATAATCTAAGGTCAGGCACTCAGTCCTTGGAAGAATTACTTATGTATACAATATAAAAGGATATGAGAGAAAAGTATTAAACATTTTTACGCTCAAAGTTTTTGTCCTAATATATGTTGACATGGAATTTCTTCCCAGTTTTACTACATTTTGCTCATAAAGTTACTCCTCTACTCATCCTCATTTTTTAAACCAAGACCTTTAACCTATACGTAAGACTTATTGTAAAAGTCGTAGCGGGAGTTGAGAAAAAAAGTTACTCCTTTTTATTTCAATACCCACCCTTCAATCAGAATTACAGTATTACACGTATACTTAAAAAGTGCAGAAAAAGCTACTCAGATTTTGAGCACATGAAAAAGTTACATGGAATTGTTATTAATAATTCACTCTCTCAGGAAGATATACCTAAATCAAGTTTTTAGAGGTCATGCACCAAAGACTCTTAGCCCTCATGTCCGCTTCATAAAGACCAGGGTGAAGTTTTGGGTCCGATATGTGAAGATATATCACCCTTTTTATTATACAATGTCAAAGCATACTTTTCCTGCACATCACGTTTCCCTCACCTAATTATTACATATAATTCTATTTGTTTTAAAAAATTCCCATTGATAATCAAATGAATTAGAAAATTCCATGTAGCCGTTTTCATTCCACGCATATATACATGTAAATGTTTTCTTCCGATAATATTATCATTATAATATTTATCTGCATCTCCTCACATATTACAGAGAGCTGAGAGTTGCGTTTAAATGACTTAATATATGATGATAATAATAATTATTTGTCTTGTATTTAGAACAAGCCAATTATAATGTCATACAGGAGCAAATTATCTTATGGAGACATATCACCTAATTTAGATCCATTGGAACTTATGGAGTCTTGTGTCAAAACACGTGAATCGTAAAAAAAATTAGATAAAAAATCACTCAATAGAACATGTTTCACAGTTCCCTTTTTTTCCTTTTCTACTTACTGCTTATTACTGCATAATATACTACGTATACATTGTATGTATACTATAAGTAATACATAAATACACCTAATTGGAGAAACTGACACGATAAGGAGACCTACTACTACCTTAATAAATGTATCTCTATATACATTTTAGTTATAAAAGAGCTCAAGAAATTTACATGCACCCAAGGCTCTCATGCGAGTCGAAACAATTACTAATGGATTCAGGAGCAAAATATCAATTTCCATCATCAGTGATTCCCAAGAATAGTAGAGCTCTCTGAATTTTATATATCCTGTATGTATAAAAAAGGATTTCCTCCCGCGACTGTAACACGCGGGAGGAAATGTAGAGCATTTTTATATAAACGCTATTTGAGAATCCTTGCAAATATTTACAAAAATTATGTCATTTTTCCCTTTCTCTATTCTTTACACACACACATGCAAGTACAACACGTGAGTATGTTAAAACACGGGGATTTTTTATAAATGTTTATGGCTTCCCTAATATTGATTCTAAACGCTAAAATATTTTTCCCATTTCCTCAAATAAATTTTTTTTTTAAACTCCAATGATTAAATGCTCTCATCAGGGAAAAGTTCTAATGAACACAAAGTTATTGTGCTATTTACAGAACTGGATTGAAATGATAAAAAACACAGATTTTTTCCCATCTTCTCGAAACCAAATCCCATCCACACAATGCATATTGGTTGAAGTGACGTGTATAGAGAAATATATATATAAAGTGAATATGGTTGGAGGATGTGGGAAATAAAAACTGAAATGTGAGAGAGTATAAACTTAAAAATATATAAGAAAAATGTATGAGGATGAGAGGAAGAGAGAGAGAGAGAGAGAGACGGGATGGGCGGCTGTTTGGGAAAAAAAGAGGACAAAGTTTGTGAGAAATTATTTTTAGAAAAAATCCCAAAAGTTTCCTAGTACTAATAAACTGTTGGTTATGTCGAAATGGAAACGAGACACATTGCTTCAATGCAATTAGTCTGTACTTGTGTCTTGCTCATGTTTCCCATATATTTCCATACTATATATATTTTCAAGAAGAAGAAAAAAAAATACTACATGAATTACTTACTGGGAAAAATACATTTTTAAATTATATATCTGTAAAAATGATAAGTCTCGAGAGAGACAGAAGAGCGGGCAAGGAATAGGAAAAAGTATATAGAAAAATATATAGGTAAGATTGTGTATTAAAGTGCTAAGGATAAAAGCTGTTTTTCATAGTTTGATTGCACAGAAAAAGTCAGTCAGTTCGAAAGGAATGGAGAAGGATACATGTAGGATAGAAAAGGACTGGGATGGCAGAGGCACATGGCATGCCATGTGTTTGCCCGGGGCAATGGAGTAGAAAAGTATATAGGGAGAGAGGGCTTTAGCACTCTTCTCCTTTTCCTATGTATATACTCACTCTACTCCCAGCCCAATATGTACACCCTATGCTTGCTAATGGTAGATAGGACTGAGACGAGGCGTTTTACTTTTCTGCTGCAGCAGCGAACGTAATAACGGAGAAAAACAAGTCACGTTTTCTCTGGCATGTGTGTGTATTGTGTATGTATGTGTAGCTTATACTTATTCGCCAGCGTTCCTTCTCCATTAAAATAATAAAATGTCCAACAACGTCAACATCACATTGTAAAGCACACACACGTTTCTTTGCACACTCATCATTCCCTCTGCTACTTTATACTGATAAAAAAAGATGTACATACAGAGACTCTCATCACTTTTTGTCCCACGTATATCTCCTGTATAGTCTCCTTTTTTCCTCGTTACTTATTCCCAGTGCCCTCGCGCACTCAAATATAGGCTCATCTTAAGGCGCATTTATAAACCATTTGATGAAGTTCAAACTATTTAGCGAATCCTACATTATGGCAGAGTACCCTTTTTTTCCATGTAACTTTTATCCTATACATGCTATATTTTATCTAATTATTAAAGCGTAATAAAATCTGATGTAACCTTAAAAGGGCTTTATTTTCAATACATTACATTGCATTGAAATATTCGCCAATTATTTTGCACGTCTACCTGTAATACTTATATATATGGAAGGCACATGCCTACACACATGTGGTGGTGCCTTGACGTCAATTTAACTCCAGCTATGTGCATATACGTACGTACCTATAAATATTTAAATCCTCTACGATGAAAGTACCTCTCTTTTTGTTCCTTTTGGGTTCTCTATAAATGAGAGTAAATTCGAGAAAGACCATAGTCATCGCTACATAGTATATGATTTCCCAACGCCCCTGTATATATAAATGTAGGACTCTCGTTTTCATGCACGTGCTCTCTCTCTTCGTCCCAAACTTTATTCATTTTATTGTAATAAAATAAACGTCATTCTATTTAATTGGAATCATATGAGTTTGGCTTAAAATACAAATTTTTCTTTTTATGAATCAACTTACTACACATTTATGTTTAAACTTGATTCTTGTAAATATTTCCTTGTGGTTCCATATGCCTTTTTTTACTCACCGGTGCATATAATTTTTCCAGACTTTCCTTTTCAGTATGTAGTATGTACTTACATGGAAATCAATACGTGGACGCGTGAGTGTACGTATACGTATGAGGAGACAGGGTACAATTTATTTATAATGTTATATCAATGATAACGTACTATTTCAAGCAATTTGAAACCAATCAATATTACTTGATCCATGTTACTTACTCTCCCATGACAGAGTATCATAGTTTTTTTAGTTTGAGGAGAGAAGCGTTAAGTAAGAATCATTATTTTGCAATTATAGAGGAGCAGAAAAATCTAGTTTAAATATGTAGTTTGTAAATATAGTATATGGTATCTACGTATATGTATTCACTTGAGATTACAATATATTGTAGGCATTCAAGCCCGAAATGATTTTAGCCAAATGGTAAATATCCAGAAATGACATACGTAACCCTTGACTATACTTGACCTCCTTGCGGGATATGTGTGGGATCCATCATAAATTTTTAAATCTGCGAAAAAATGCGGCTGTAGTACATTCTCTGCTTCCTATCCATGGGTAGATAGATTTTAAATGCTATGCTCGATCGTATCTTAAAAATAGAATCTCAAATCTCAACCAGTTCTATAGTACTGTTATCGTTGAATTGATACACACCACTTTTATTGCATGGTTAGTGTAATAGTAATTATATGTACTTAGCATTATGTACATGTCAGGGATTTAAATGAAATTGAAAAGACAAAAAGTCGGCTTGTTTAATTTTTTTTCATGCTATTATTATGCAGTCAGTGACAAGTTAACGCATATATAATAGGACAGCCCTGACTTTTAAGTTAGGAGTGGGGCTTATATGTATTGTAGTGGTTGAGGGTTGTTGATAAAAAGCTGAACGCTTGACTGACTCCGTCCATCCATCCACAACCTGCATGACATCAGATGACCCATGAAATATATATCTGTTTAGAAGGATACAACTTCCATGTAAACTTGTTTGTTAATTTGTTACAAATATATGCTAATCTTAATTATATATAAACTTCAAGTGCACATGTACATGTATGTATATGTGAATTGTGAGTGTATACGAACCCAAATTTGCGATTAGAGGGAAAGAGGAAAAATGATTGATGGTAAACAAATGTCTGTGAGTAAGTGATTGTATATACGATCCACGGAGTCATGGAGTACACCGAGTAAATAGTTGAAGGGGAATGGCGAATTTAACTTTTTGATAAAAATCGATAGGAGTGCAAATTCGATAAATCTCTTATTATGGTGACGCCAGCATTTTAAATATAGCTAGTGTAATAAAATAAAAAAACGTATGTTACAAGTGTTACTTTTATATACAAAGGATTAGGGGTAAAATAAACTGCTGTTGATCTGATTCTATCATCTCTCTCTCTCTCTCTCTCTCTCTCTGTAACATATTGTAGCTATGACAATCATACGTGGTTATACCTTTCCCTAAGGTTTTATGCAAGGATAAAAATATGTATTATTAGACCAGAAAAGTCAGCTAAAATTTATTGCTGCTTCCTTCCAACTAACTCCTTCCTGGTACCTGATACATGCACACACGTCTACATGTATATAAGTATATGGGTATCAAATCATATGTATATCCGTGAGTATATTTCTGCATCTCCCTGTTAAATGCCTATGCTTTTAACCTCTCACAAATTTAATATTGTAACATGCTGTGTACATTCAGCAAATATAAAAAATAACATATGGTACTGAAATAGCACATAATATGTTTTTGCTCAATTTTCAAATTATATATTGAACTCAATTGAAATGAATGAGTGTTTCTGTCTAAAAGTTGTGTAGTTGGAATTTGAGCTGGAGTTTAACTCTGTACATGTACGTAATACAATGAAAGATTGAAGGGGTAGTTGTATGTTGTAATAGGCAATAAATTTCCTTTTAATTATCAACAACAATAATTTCTAAAGTGAGTTGGCATTGAATGAGTACACTTGAGATGCAATAAAAGTTTTTAAATAAAATTGCCAAATATGTGCGTGTATGTGTACACACAGAGACTCAAGAAGTAAAGAAACAAGTTCCATGTATGAGTGATTTCATTTCTTGGTAAATAGTATGGGGAAACTACATGGGATGTATAATGGTAAAAGTAGCAATTATGAATTTTTATCTTATCCAGTCACATTTTGTCTGATATACACGGAGCAAGTTTGATGGTAGCGAGCACGTGCCTCTCCACGTTTTATTCTCTTTCCAAGTCTTCCTCCTACTTAAAATAGAAGCAGGATTCTATGTAATTGCATACATACACGTTAACATACGTAAAGAGAAACTTCTGGTTTTTACTCCAGTATATATAATGTATACCGTCCTATCTCATCTATCTATACATATCCAATCCTGTTTCTAGGTAATTCCGAATGTCCTGTCACCACATCTCCCCCCCCATCCTCTCTTTTCTTACCTGGTCTATTGCTCTCTATATAATATATATATATATATACACCTATGCAATGTCTCTACATGTCATGGAGCTCTTGTAGAAGTAATTACTAAATGTCAAAGGATCTTCCTATACATTCCTTTCGCTTGTTTACATTTCGACAATACTGAGAGAGCTGTATGTATTAAAGTACGGAGTAAGTACATAAAACGTGACTCTGAATTGTATGGATAAATGGATATGAGTATTGCTGTGATGGATAATGAATAAGTATAGAATGCTAATGGCGTGCTTACTAAGTGAGCTGGAAATTTTAAGGTGTTATATGACGCTAGTAATTAAATTCTTCCATTTGATACGGAACTGTATGGGATAAGATGTAAGGGAATGGAAATTTTATAGAATTTAGATGATTATTGTTTTAGCCCTGTATACGTATTTATTTACCTATATGTGTCCCAGTAGTCCTACTGTCTGTCAGGATGAATTGATGCGCTTCTCTGGGAGCTGTTGTTTTAATAGCCTTAATTTCACTCTCATGTTCGACCATCAAAGTATAGTAATAATAGCGCGCGGTAATGTCATTCGTGTAGATCAAAGTCTGTGGAGTATCAGAGGGGGATACTAGACGGACACATTTTTGGAACGTGATTTTCCAACTCTGTTCTGAGAAAAGCTGAAGGACTACGTATCCTTCCTTGTATACATATTTAACTATTTTATAAAAAGGCACACTCACGTTTCCATGTATATTTTGCCAGAGTGTACATATAGTTTTTTTTTGTAGATTAAATGAGTCTTAATGTAAATAATGCATGTGGGGAATCCTTAGGGTTTCTTTCTCTTTCTATTTGCTTATGGAGTGTACATATGTATGGAAAAACAGATTAGAGTTGTGCAAAAACTCCATAAACTCATACACTTTTATTCCCACGGAATATCTCCACCTCGTTTGTACCCATGTGAAAGGAAACATGCAGGAACGATATAAGCCTGAACATGTGCTATTGATTTTTGTCCTCTTCGCCTTCTGTAGTAAATACCCTTTTCACGTGTAAACTCTATAATATGTTTAGTTCCTCGTTTAGAATCAACTCTATTTTTTCTCTGTGTTTTATTGGGTATTATAGACTATGAAGTGTCTCGTTCAAATTCATATGTATCTGTACCTATTGATTGAGTATGTACTACACTTATTCCAGTAACTAGAAATAAGTGCAGAGTAAAAACAGATCAAAAAATGATATGTATTTGAATTGGGACAACTGAATGAAAAGTAAGGGAGGTCAGGGTTGTTTACCTCTTGAGAAAAACAAACTTATTTGTATTGATTTTCGAGTAGGAGAGAATTTTAATATAGAAGTCACATGTGTATGTGTATATATAGGAGGAGCCCTGTGAAGGATAATGTGTTGGTTTTCATCGCGACAGAGAGGAGCAGCAGGAGCAAGTTAAAAGAGCAGTAAAAAATGTTTTTCATGCTCAGGTTGCATTCTTTTAAATACATAGTAATAGTGTGTAACTAACAATAATAACTATGTACAATGTGAACTATCTGCTTTACCTTTTGCACACATAGTGAAGCTCAATGCCCTGTCTACGTATACTTACTTACTGGTGGTAATACACGAGGTTGCTAATTGCAAATATAGAGGTAAACACCCAGCCATATCACACGTGACCGCACAATAGACCCCTTTGCAACGTAATAACAATTATGGTTGCACTTATTAAAATTAGTGGGACAAAGCAAGGAAAGGTGTAAAAATTATTCCGCCGTTTGGAAACGTATGGTAAATTACTTGGATGGAATGAAAATAGCGTCGCGATGCATTTCTGTATAATATATGAAGTGTTGTTTTCCGATCCTACTACCCTCCAAATTGCCAATATTGCCATAATGTTTATTTTACATTGTGAGGGATTCCATTGATCTTGAGGGCAAGTAAAATTGTGTTAAATGATGTTATTTAGTCTCTATTAGCTAGGTTTTAGTAATAGGTTGAGTGTAATTTAAAGGAGGATGTGCTGGGCTAAGAAGGATCATCTGCATATGTGAGTGATGGATGGGAATAAATGATGTTTGGGGATGACAAGTGCATATTATGTGGGTTGTGCAATTAAGTTGTAAGGACAAACATGTTGTGTACATCCTGGTGACATATTTTTAGTTGTTACCTTGAAATTGTTTCCCACTTTAAAAAAAATTATTGTCAAAGGTAATTAGAATTTTATTACATTTCACCTTTGTTAACCTCAAGTTTGTTTTTTTTCTATTTTAGGAACTTGAATTTCTCAACTGTGGCTGTGGATGACAGTGAGTATGGATATCCAAAGAAGAAAACTGTTCGGGTAAGGCTGGAATCCTTTGTGGTGACCATTTATTTATTTTTTCTGCTATTCTCAAGGCTAAAAAATAGTATAGATATTTGAAATACAATATGTGATTAATCAAAGGGAATTATATATGTAACTTGAAAGACATATGCGAAAGCTCATTTTTTGACAGAGTAATAATGTAATAAGATAGATAGCTCATTGAAAATTAATATACATATATAGGGAACGGCGCAGTAAGGTTGATAATGGGATTTTATAACATCTCGTGGTTTTAAAGGCATTAAACTTTTACATAAACCTCTGTTGTACAGAAATTAGGAACGAATTCCACTCATCAATGAGATGATTGCAATATAGTAATTATACTGTCTTTAGTATAACTGATTTAGTAATTCCCAAATAGGCTTTCCGCCTTACAGTGAAATTTTCTAATCCTCCTGCACTCCTCAATTTATGGCTTTAACCTTGGAGAGTTCAGTGACATTTTACTATTGCGATTACATATTTGTAGCTTTCGCATGGAAACACTCGTAATATATAGTATAATGAGCCATTGACTAGTGTGTAGTAGGAGCGAAATGCAAAATAAATCTGGCCATTGTTTCATATTCACTGAGTCAATATCAATTGAGTCGTCTGAGCGCGTGAGGGACATAAAAGTTCCATAAACGCGTAAAAAAAACCATGTCAGTAAAAATTCTGGTTTAAATAGGATTTAATAAAGAGTCATGTGTGTAATTAAATTAATTATTCTACAGTAGAATTCCATGTCTAGGAAAAAATTCGTAGCAGAAAGTCTCGATGAATGCTCAGAAGAAAGACTGGAATTTTGTATTGTTTAGCACATTTCACGTGATTTCAAATTCAAATAATATAGTTGACAATGTGCAATTCTCGGGTATTAAAATGGTCTTCAAGAGTTAAACGATTTATTAATTTCCTTGCAAATTCCTAAGGAATTTTTACAAGTACTGTACTTTTGTGACTCTATTCATGGTATGTGTTATGTGTAGACGTACGTAAAAGTAAATAACACGAAATTTCTAGTAGCATAATATAAAAAGCTTTTCCTTGAATCAGCATATCGATTCGTCGTATGTACTCAGAATCTCTCATCTTATCTTGAGCCTTGAACACGTGTCGTGTGGTTGTTTCTACGCACCTATGTAATATTCTAAGCATACATGATTAGTTGTACTCCCTCGAGGGCGAAACGTGTGTGGGTGAGAGATGTGTTGTATTTGTGCACACATTAAATCATAGCTCTATTATCCTTATCCTTTTACTGTCAATAATCATTATCCTAACTACATAGTTACCCATTCTCTCCATATAATACTCTACCAACTTACATATGCTGCCATAAATATATATTTTTTGTTTTTAATTTGCCGTTGTCCCCTACGCTCATCACATCACCTCTCTGACGAGATAGTACCTCTGCGAATCCAATGCTAAGTAATTCATACACGTGTCTCTATATTACCAACTACTAAAAAGAACTCCATTATTTTTATTCATGTCTTATTTTTTATTAGAGGAGAAGAGAATTTTCCTCCTCCTCTCTCTCTCTCTCTCTGTATAAATATCCTTTCCTCATGTAATGTAGATATTTGCCAGGAGATGAGAAAAGTAGCATTTACTATATACAGACGCATCTATACTAGTAAACCTACATCCACATTATAAGCCGACCACATCCATCTTTTATTACAAGAGCTTTGCATAATTTTAGAACCTTTTGCCAACCCCGTGTTTCCTATATACATGTATGTAGGTTAGAATGATAAAATAAAACTAGAGGATAACACCATCCACGAGACTGTCTGATGGTAACTTCCATTTAAATAGTAGTGGGGCTTTTTTTGCGACTTTCTGTTTATGGATTATAGTAAAATTCTATACTATACACACACACACACATAGACGCACTATTACTACTACGATGGAATTTAATTTTGAAAGGAAAATCTTCTCTACGGAGAGAATGTGCGTGCGTCCTTTTTTATGTATATGTAAAGTTTTGCACTCACAAGCTTTTAGCTGTAACTTTGCCCTTGCTATGGTAAATGGCTATGAACCTTATAAAGGATGAAGGAGGAATGGAAATATAATGGGGAGAGAGATAGAGAGAGATAGAGGATAAAATCACTCTAAGGTTCTTGGACTATAGTTTGATTCTGTTCTCTACTACATGGATTCGTGTAGTGGTGATAGTAAGAACGTAGTAAAGTAAAGGGAAGTACGTGTATGGTTTTTACACGTGTCTGACACACATTTCTCGAAAATCGTTATTCTCTTGATTCAGTGGTGGTGAAAAATGCTTCTATGAGTATATATATATATATATGTATATGCGAATCTTATAAAGAAAGCGAGCTGTAATTTTATATGGGAAAGAGTAACATGGAAGAGACTCGAGTTTTTAGACAAACACAGCTGAGTATATTTATATAAGTATACGAGGGATAACCCAAGCCCCTTTAAAAATTCATGTGTATTCAACCTGTCCTGAGACCTGGAGGCTGGAAGATTTTTCGTGGAGATAAATTTTTACGTGTTTTTTTGCAATCTCCTTTCTTCTTCATCTCCTTTGAAGAAGAAAAAATTACACGGGTTATGTATTTTTTTTTGCATACGTGCTTGATCAATTTTGTATGAATTGCATATCTGTAAGTATATTATCCATAATAATTATTATGTATTAGATTGCTGATGAACCAGTCAGTCGTACCTATAAATTAAACTTGTTGTCGTACTCGTTTTTTTTTGCGTTACAGTAAGTAATTTAATAGTGTTACAGGCTCAGCCCTTTAACCACAAGAGTAGAATTTCCATAAGTGGGAATTACGTTGTACTTTAGGTCGTAATAGCGAACTCAAGGAACTCTGTACACGTGTCTTGAAAAGGAGCTATGAAAAGTTGGGTGCATGGGATGGCTAATCAGTACCTAAGCATTTCCTATAGCCTTTATTTTCTATTGGTTGAGAGAAGGGCCGTTCTTTAATGACGATCATCGAGTTGGGTACTAAAAATGTGGGATGGAAAATAAAATGCTTTGGTAATTTTAGCATCTTTTCCCACATACAACACGTGACCCATTAGTAGCTAGGCAGCATGGTAACTCCATGTATTTATTACATTCTACAAATAAAGCTACATCTAATTCAGTGGCTCTGATATATCAGTTGACTCAAGCAGGAGGTCCTAGTATACTTCCCTAGTATCAACAGAATAACGTGAGACAAGGCACGTAATAACGTTGTATGAACACATGGGAAATGGTTTCTAGATTGAAAAGGGGCAATCTTTGTGTAAACCTCCATGTAAGCTACACATCAACTTGTATATATATATATGTGAACGATATAATAAAACGTGATTGATAATATTGTAAAATTGTTGAATGTTGCGTTACTAGTGGTACTTCAGTCTGGTATAGTACTTTTCTCCATTGTTCGAAATGTTAGAAAAGAGAAAAAAAAGATTTTTTTTCTAATTTAAGATTCTTATCAGGCTTCGCACACTCACACTTAAAAATCACGAGGGAAAATCCAGAAGGGAACAGAAATCGATTGAAGGATTTTTTTTTGCGAGCTTGTTCGGGTGAACATTGTCTCCCTTGTATATTCTATGTGTGCTGTATTATAAGGACTATACCAGAGTAACAAGCTTCATGGGCGAGGATATTATAGAGGGATTTTTATAATGGAGGAGATATGAGTGTATACAAAGTATTTACATATGTAGCGAGCCCATTAAGGTGAAGTGTGGAGGTCATAACGTGTACATGTATACATATCTATACAGCGACAATAATTGCAAACGTTGAGTAAATGAGGTATAAGGTGCCAGAATTTAATTAACATGTGAAAAGTGGATAAAATAAGCAGGAGGATGGATGATGTCACTTTGTAACATCCACACGTGTGAGTTTTCACTGATAGGATACGTATAAAATGTTGCATTTCATATACAATCTGGTTGGATGCGAATGTATTTAAATGAACACCTGCCAGGAATGCTGCATATCTTTTAGTACAGAGATGCATAAATGGCTGAATTTTTTTTAGAATGAATGTCTCCATTCAGCCATTCATTATGGGGTTGTTCACTTGGATATTTTCCTAAAAATGTGGAACAACTTGCTTGTAGTAATAATTGGAGATTGGCGAGGGAATATAGCCAAGAGCAACTATATTAGCTATATAGGAGCGTGTTAGTAACTTATTAGGAGGAATATATGTATTTATATATGAAGCAGTATGAAGTTTATGGACATTGGAGAGGATATATAACTTTAATAAATGGTGTTGATTCTATGGGAAATTGTAGGACCCACTTTCTCACCGGATTATTGAGAAGAGACGCCGAGACCGGATGAATAACTGCCTGGCGGATCTTGCCCGTCTCCTACCACCATCCTCCCTGCGCAAAGGTCGAGGTCGTATTGAGAAGACGGAGATTGTGGAATTGGCTATAAAACATCTGAGGCATCTACAATGTCACCCTTGCCCTCATTCCGGTGAGTTTATGACTTGTAAAGGGAGGAATGTATGTATTGTGGCTAGTTTATAGGATGTAGTCAAAAAAGGGCTGACTTAACTATTCGATTACTAAATAAAGGACTACGTGCGTCTGGAACTATATAGCTTATAATGACGGACAAGTATTAATGTCTCTCGCATCCTTTCGTAAAATGGACTGGAACTAGCAAAGAGATATTTTTTCATGTATGTATGTATCATTGCATTTGGTGAGCTTGACCGAACTTACCAGGATATAACTATGTTCCCATGACTTATGTATTTATTGATAGCTGTGTGTGTACATCAGACGTTTCCGAAGTTAACAAGGATGGTACGGTATATTTTATATGCATATATATGCTGCTGCATGAATGTATATGTACTCATACGGTGCCATCCAGTTTTCTTAACTGTTTGTACGCTTCTCACGAAATGTTAAAGATATTCAGAGCTAGTGCCGTGCCTTATGGTGTACAGGCTGAGGATACAAAAACAACGGAGAAGTTTGTTTGTTCCAACAACGTTATTATCATTTACAGTAGTCCCTATTGAGATATATATGATATATCTCTTGATATTTATCTGCAATGTTTCTATCCATAGAGGCTTTGGCTTTGTGTTCCAGTTCCAGCGTAAAAAATCAATGGTAGTTTTCAGAACGTCTTTTCGTTCCATAATAGATGCGTATAGCATGTACCACTTTGCAAAATATAACCTTGCCCTTGAAATATCCTCTATGGAATTTCAAAAGTTTACCAGTACCAGTATATGACGTGGAGATGTAGAAATGGAATATATGATGTTTTTTTTCTTACACAGATAATTGTGAGTACAACCAGATCCCAATCCCAAGGAGTAATTCCTCTTCACATCCCAAGGCGTCGTCCGTAACGGGTTCGTCCCCTTCAAGCAGTTCCTCTGGTACGAGTGGAGGAACACATAATGGAAGCAGTTCTGCGGGTGGCGGAAATCAGGAAGAGTACTTCCGACTGGGTTACCAGGAGAGCCTTAGCGAAACTATGCATTTTTTGGTGGAGCGGGAAGGCATGTATGCTGGCGATGACCTCTGCGTCCGAATTGTGAAGCATTTGAACAAGCACTGTGAAACCCTTCTAAGGGACCAATATGTAAGACATGCTACCATTTGGTATTTTAACCCGTGCAATGAATTTTAGCGATGAGAATTATAAAAAGGGTTCGGAATTCTAATAATTTCGAATGTTTTGTGTAGGGAAACAAGCGGAAATTAGCCTTGGGCTTCACCAACCGACCGGGTCAGAATTTCAAAAAAGGGAGAGATGGTTCATTGTCATCCGGATATCAACCTAATGGCTCGTCAGGTTCGGGCAGTGAGGGAAATCTAACTAATGGTGAGATCAGTCAATGGTGTAGAACTCGCCGGTGTTGTTGTATGTACACCTTTACTGTTTTCTTTTTTTTTTTTGTCTCATGGAAAGTCAAATGTATTTTTATATTAAATCCAGCATCTGTACTACAACAACGGCTAAAAAATAATGATAATTTGTTATTCTCTCTTTTTATTCTCACATATCTCTACTTAAACACTGTACGACACAAACGTGTGATTCTACGGTCTAAAAGTTCTGCTGCGAGTCATGTGTCCATTCTGAAAACACGTTTTGCTCGGTTTATCGATTTTTCTCTCTTTACTACACTTAAATTACTGTCTTTTTGTTATCCACACTTTGAAACTGTATTTATGAATGCAAATCTTCAGCACACTGGTCTCTCTGCTATACCTTTATTGATTTTTCTGATTAAAGTTGTATTTCCTCTCCCTGCTAAAATTTTGAAACGTATTTGAAAAAAAATATATGTATTTAAGTGTGTTATTAACACATTATAATATTTTATTATAATGTCACACTAAAAGAGCACGGTAATAATGCACGCAACTTTTTTCTACATATCTTCTATTTTTTATATTTTATTTACTATACATCTCAACTTAAGATAGCTTTAGCAGGGCCCCTGTTCATTTTGACTTTCTTTTGAAATTTAGATGGGGATGCGAGTACAACCTACGGACCAAAACCTTTCCCATTACCGTCACATTCAGCTGCTCATGCTAGCTTATGCACTGGTAACAGCGTTGGAGGTACGGGGGAGCCACTCACTCCGTTTGTGGATTACGAGGGTGACCAGAACAGTTGCTCTTCAGCCCAGCTATCCATCGAAATTTCCGATGCTTTCTCCACGGAGGGAAAAATGCCGTTGGTGAAACCTCCAATCCCCACCATTATCTGCAGTCACTCCTCCTCCAACAATAGGTTTGTCAAAAGGTTCACCAAAAGTTTGAAATTATTTTTTGAATTTTGAAAAATAATTTTAAAACGCATAAAGCTAATTTTATACGAGCTAATCATTGTGAAAAATAACAATGAGTGGCTTGATTGTTTAATATTGTAGTTGAACTAATGTTGCGTGTATTTTGAAACAGTGGATCACCTCCAGTGAATTCCTCAAACTCAGATGAAGGGACGTCGACAAAAGACAACTCCCCACCCTCATCTCATCGCTACAAATTTAAGAATAAGATTAAGCAACGTTTTGAAGATACAGAAATCATTCATAACCAACATCCTCACCTTGAGCGAAGGAAAAGTATGTCGCGACAGTCCATGTGTGACCCGAATAGTCTGCAGATACGGGACACTGACTCGCCAGACTTCCAGCCCCAGTCCCCAGAAGCCGGATTGACGGTAGGGAGCGATTGTGAGAAAGCACTGGTATTAGTTAATAGACCAAAATCTGCAGACTCCAGTCATGATAATAGTCATGAGGACATGAACCTCCCAAGCGTTACCAAAGATACTAAATCCCTGGAAGTAGAATGTCCAGAAACCAACAACGCACTCCCACCCGTCATTGAAGAGAAGGTGGACCCTAGTTTAGTAATTGCAAAAGATGAAGTAGTAATTCCACCTATTGTGGATGAGAAGCCAAATGTGGCGGATCTCTTGGCTATGAAGACGCAAGTGTTACCCATAATAGGGAGCTTGGCAGGACTTCAGGAAGCAAAGGCTCTGGCAATTAGCGGGGGCAAGACAGTCCCTGCCTTTGCACTTCATGACAAGGGGCTTTACTACGTCCCTCTGACGCTGGACAAGAGCTTGGTCGCACCAATTTTTGCCGCCAGTGAGAACAATACTCAACCTCCCCTCCACCCGGTTACCATTTCAGTTTGCTTTTTAATTGCTCCTGATGCCAAACCGATTTCTGCGGATATTCCCATGGTACCCCCACCTCCAGCCCCTCTACCAGTTCCCCTCCGTTCTATTAGTCCCCCACCCAGGATACCTCACACGCCGAACCATGTTGAAAACTCCAGGGACACTCATAGCTTCATCATGAATAGGTTCGCGCAATCTCAAGTCCCTATGATGTTCGGAGGAAGCTACCCCATCCAAGTTAAAGGGGATACTTCCAACAGGTATCCGTTCTCCATGTGTGGAAGCACAGGTAGTGGGAGCTTCTCTTCTCATAATAATGGGTCAAGCTCCGTTGGCTCCAACTCTGATCAGCAAGTGAAGCTCTACCATCATATTAACGACAACAGCCCGGATAATACCAACACTAACTACTATTCCCGATCAAACAGTAGTCGATCGGGAAGTTCAGCGAATACTGGCCATGATCCCAGCGGTACCTCCAGACTTCACAGTCCGCAAGCAGGGAGTGGTGGGAGCAGTAGAAGTAGAAAACGATCCGTTTCCATTTCCCCCTCAGTCTCGATCGGCTACCATTCGTGGAACGAGAAGTCACACTCTGATGATATCTACATGCATAATCCATTGAATAATCATAGTGGAGGACTTATTGCCCCATGTCCCCAACCCATTGAATTGAATGAGAGACAGCCGCAATCCCATGGACCTCTGAGAAGACATTCAACCCAACCTCAGCAACAACAGCAACAACAATATAACTCCCAACACAATCAACCATCCCAACAGACCTTACATGGACACTACCAAGACGCTTTAGAAGCTTCAGAAAACGCGTCAGTTCTTCGCCGTGAGAAACGGGAACGTGAGCGAGAGTCCATGCATTTGGGAAATAACCCTAAACGAAGCAAAAAGTCCCGGCCGGAAGAGGATAATGCTGGCTATTCAACTACACGACACACCGTCCCATCCAATTGAATGATACATGCGGTTGCTTGATATGTGTCAATTTCCATTGCTAATATGTTGTCGATTATCAGTGTCATACAAAAGCTATATGTTCTAGAGTCATATATGTTCTAGAGTTTACATAATGTAGTACATGTTCATAGAGTATCGACAAACTGTATACACGAAAATACATATACCAGACCCACATTAAACATTATACATGCTCAATTTAATATTTTGTATTTCAGAAATATTCAAAGGTGTGAAATCTTCTGGAATTTATATTTTTGTTTTTAATATTATTTCTCGGGTCCTTCATAAAGGACAATATACAATATATTGCTAATGTTGTTACAGAGGCACTATATTATAACATTTTATGAATAGTCCCTTTGAACCGAAACTTTGACTGTATGTTTAACATTTACGGTAGTTTGTAGAAAAATATATGATTATAATTGTATTGATTATAGATGATAGTAGGTTATCTTATTTCTAAGTAAAATCTTTACGTATATGTTTAGCTATTATTGTGATGCTTTCGTAATGTTTAACTTCAAGCCACAAAAAATTTAATATCTGTTTCATATATGAGAGCTATTTTAGCCGAAAATAAGTCGCTGTTTTTTGCTTGGAAATATTTATTACACTTGTGGACCCATGTGTACAGATTTACGTTTGTAATAATTGATATTAATATTAGCGGAATACATATGAGGATGACGGAAAGAAAGTACCTTGGAAACGAAATTTCTGTGTTAACAATCTTTGCCCTGGCCCTATAACGTGTTGAAAACTGCAATCTACAATCAAGTCATTTCCTCATTAAGTAAATAGCTATTACATACTACTTCTCAAGTGAATGATAAGTTTTTTCATGGAAAAACATTTATCTATGTGAACTAGTAGACAATTATTATTTCTACACCTGGATAGCTACGTATTGTAACATATGGTGGAATTAAAATTGTTCAAGTCTGGTTTGTCATAGCATACGGTGCCAAAAAATTATTCAGCATTGCTCTAGGTATGTACATACGAATATTATATTTGCAGACGCTAATATATTAGCTAACCCGTTTAAATGCTATTAAATAGGAGCACCTAAACTACTCTATTAGGATAATCTTTTACGCACTTACATAGAAAGAGAATAAAAATTCAACAGATTAAACTTGTAGGTTCAATGTTTATATAAATATCTACTTTTCAAATAGTCTTCTCTGTATAGAGGTAAATAGTGATCGAATCTGTAATAAATGTTAATTTACGTGGGCGCTTAACAAGTTAGAGCTTGATGCATCATAATAATGACTAAATTCGCTCGACAGGTGTTAATAGTACTGCTTTGTTAGTAATTAAATTAATCAGACGTATAAGATAAAAATGTAGATGATTCCTCATATATGTATTCTGCTGTACAGTGGAAAATTAGTTAACGGAAAATTTTGCTTAGTGTGTATATGTAATTCATGTGTAAATTACTCGTCTACTACGCCATGTATTTCTACAGATATATGAAATAAGTACAACTAAAACTACCAAAAAAGGCATCGTATTCTACAAAGATATATTACTTACACGAGATAATAATAATTATATGATCAAGTTGGACGAAACTGTGGCACGGATATTTACGGCACCGTTAAAATCTTGCTAAAAACTGTCTAAATGTAGATTGGAAAAATATTTGAGCCCGTAAAAATGATATACAAATAATAATTAACTATAAAAGCGCAACCAGCGTCAATCATATAAGCGCTATGTGGGCAAATATGAAGAGAGAGATCTTTATGCTTGACACTCTTCGTATTCTCTAAAGTTATATAATGTAGCTAAGGTATAAAAGCTATAAGCAATGGTGCTACTAAGTTTTCTTATATGGTGTAGCTAAAAAGTAGAGAGGAATGACAAAATACAGGTGTGATCGCTCCAAGGTTTGTGATAAAAATACCTACACAATACATTACATGTATATTACGTATATGATTTACAAATTGGTATCCTCCTTTACTTGCAGTTAGATTCCTGGAAAATCGTAGTAAATAAATGTTAGAACAACTTCTCGAAAAAGGAATTTCCCCTATAACTTTAGACAAATGCTATATCTATTTAGCATGTATGAGACTATACGATTGGTAAATAATCTCTATACTGAATGACCAAATCATGCAATAACTGCGCTTCGCAGTTATTGGAGTTACTCCCACGAAAATTCGTAATCAATATGGATTGGTAAGGAAAAATAGTAGAATAACGAAAATATCAATGAATGACTTAAGTATAAATTTATAAAATCAACAAAATAATACTTTCCTTATCTTGGAACACGTGCTTTTACGAAACGCAAGGAAAATAGAGATTTTCTGCTTTCGTCTGGCAATATAATTCTTAAATCAACGGATTCAGATAACTCATAGGTTTTTTTCTTGCATACGCGATAATAAGTAAACTAAATTACTATTGATTAGAAAAAATGGCACATGGAACTCACTCAGCTATAGACACAATGCTTACACATACACGTGTGGAAGGCTGTATGTACAATAATTATAATTATTATTGTGAAAATGATAAAGAGATGATTTAAAAGTTCCTATACCCAAACTGCAATTGCAGCAAACAAAAAACTTATTGTTAATCATTTTGATTAGAATTTATAATTTTAAATCAACTCTGCGTATTTTAAGCTGGAGGAGTAATAATTAATATTACTAGTGTCAACAACAAATATAAGACTTATAAAATGTATGCAATGTAAGTGCGTACTGGAGAAAATCAATTTCAAAGATTTGTTTTTGTAAAGCACTTTTTCCCATCTACTATTATTTTACCCTACGAGACCATTATTGTACGTACACACATCATCTAGGAAAAAGTCATGAACAACAATCAAACCAAAATATATACAAAATATTAGAGGTATTAGGGTAAGAGTTTATAAATATGAATGTTTTTTAATGGAATGCAACAATAATGGATGTGGACTGTTTTTTATTAATGCCATTATTTTCATTAGTCAAGGGTCAAGGTAGTCATAATTAAATGACATCATATTGTGTTGAATATTTCTAAGTATATGTTCATATTTCAACTTCTCCTCAGTTCATGTCTCTTTGAGCAGTTTTAACTTATTGAATTTACCATGTAAATATAAAGAAAACCCTGTATACCATGAATGTTCGTAAAATTAAGTAAACCTCGTTGTTGTGTCAAGTCGTCGTTTTTTAAATGAATAACTTCTACAAGTTTTTATAAATCAAGTTAAATGTTGCAAATATTAGAACGTTGTTTGAACTGTGGAATTATACGATACACTAACTTTGTCGAGGATAATGAGTGATGCATATAGCCATTTGTTTGGATGCATAAAGGCAGGTTACACAGTTTTAGTGTTTTTACAAATAAACAGAGTAATTATTATTATTAAAAGGGACGGCATTTTTAAGTGATTCCGTCACGTTAGTCAACGTTATAGATAGAGTTGGAAGAATGTTACAGGTTACAGTTACAGACTATAACTTATGAAATACAATTTTATTATGGCATTATTAATTAAATAACCAATTTTAGGTTTTAATTATATGTTAAAAGCAGATGGCTAGGGAAACTATGGTTGACCCTATAGCTCGGTAAAATCACAGAATTCTGTGTAATTTCTCAATAATTTTTTTTCCCTGAAAAAACGCGATATAACATCTTATTCATTGTTACCTAATTAATATTATAAAAGAAGGAAACAGTATATGCATATACATACGAAAATGGTAAGGAAAAAAGTGCCAGAAAATTCAGAAAATCTCTATTGTTGGGTACATACATGACATATGATCTACGTTGATGGTTGAATGATGTTAAGTTAAACTACAGACGTCGTCAGAAATAAGTACAAACGGTTCCATTGATGAAATTCGTAACGATAACCTGGAGTAAAATCGAGATTATTGAAAAGGAGTCAGCAAACATATACATTTAAACATTAATAAATATGTGACAGTTTTCACAGAATAACTTCATTGATCGAAGGGGTGATTGAACTTATGTATCAGTGAATCATTTGCTTTTTCATTCTTCATGCAAAAGGAGATTCACCGACTTGATTACATGTTTTATTTTCACTAAGTAAAAATTCTTGTAGCTGAACTCGGTGACGACGGCACAGTTTTTTATACAAGGTTCTAATGAGGGCCACCACACCAGTACCGTGGAAGTTCCAGTTGGTTTACACTTAAAAACAGGCTGAGAAAGTTGGTAGGGAGTTAAAATGAGTAAATGAGTCAAAATGTTGGAAGGATAAAATTACATGTAATTGAATAAGTAGAGAAGATGCAATCGGATAAATTAAGTAAAACGTAACACCATTTGAAAATGAGGATGGTATACAAGCGAAACAAAAAATATGTATAAATAATGTATCAAGTAAAGTACCTGATTGTAGAGAAAAATCGAATAAAACTTGGTTGGCGATAAATGGTTTTCTGCTGACATATTCTGGTCCAATTTATTTGTGTATTCACGGCATACGAGTTAAAATACTTACACATTTCAAATTCATACTTAACTCATCCACATCATGTTATTTAAATCCCTAAAAAAATAATGTTTTCCCTAGCGTAGCCCTTACATTTGATAACAAATAACCATCCATACAAGATGAAACAAACTGCACACTAACGATAACCTCAAGAATTTCACTGATTCGCTTATAGATCTTCTACACTCCACTTATACGATTCTTCTTGTAAAGCTTTTTTGGAGTTGATTTTTTGAAACCATTCTTTTTCGTATCCACTCGACCTATCGACACCATCCCACCTATAGCCAGGTGGAATTTTGAAACGATTAGGTGGGGGTGCGGGTCCCTGGTATACAGGTTTGCCTGCAGAGAGGTAAATAGTTCAAATTATTAATGAATTTTTATGCTAATTGATTTATTATGATTTTCGTCTACCAGTATGTTTCAAAATTAGTAAAAATCTTACTCTGACCAGATCCAGCAGCTTTCGCTTTCTTTTTCGCCAGAAATTTAAGCATAGGATCACCTTCCCTGTCTAAGCTTTTCAGATGAGCATCTAGGTCTTCATCGTCTTTGTAACGAGCTAGCGGTTTTGCGATTTCATGCAAGGCAGCGTCGACACGTTCTTGCTGCTCTTCGACTTGTTTCATTCTAAAAATTCACAAAAATTAGCATAGATCTTCCACGATAATCTAGTAAGGAGTTAAACAAAACTACGTAGTTGTCAAATTAACCAAATAAATAATCCTCACCCCTTGCCCCATTTGTCATATTGTGCCTTTCTCTCTGCAGCTTTTCTATCCTCCTCTTGTTTCTGTTCCAATTCAGCATTCATATCTCGAAGTTTACCTGTTGCTCGATCCCTGAATTTCGTTTTAGCATACCTCCCAGAAACCGAGTCATCCATCTGTGAATACAGTAATGTTAAATGATATAGTACCAACACCAACTACTTTCGCTTTCGCAAGAATACAGATATTAAATTTAGATAGTAGCGGACCATGAATGCAAATTTGATTTTACCTTTGCAAATCTTTCAATCTCTTGTCGTTTAACTTTATTGAGTTCATCTTTAAGAGCACCCGCAGTTTGTAGACCTGCCTTTTTGCCATCCAAAGTTTTTGTTAGCCTCTGATGTGACACAGGAGATCCGGAATGCGTTCCTCCAGTAGAGGAAGGTCCTGGGGATTGTCTCCTTCTAACGGGAGAGTTATCAGAATCACTTCCTCTTCTACTTAATCTCTTGGTCTGCTCAGGTACTCTTGATCGATTTGGCCGCGGAGGAGAAGCATCTGAATCACTTTTATTTTGTTGCTGTCGTCTTCTATGTTGAGGTGACCTATCTCTTCGAGAATTACGTTCTCTTCCTCTTTCCCGTTCATCTCTTCTACGATGCGGGGAAACATCAGAATCAGAACCCCTTGCTTTTCTCTTCAAAGGTGACATGCCCCTTCCGTCATCTACTCTTCTTCCCCCATGCGTCTTTTTCATCCTCGGCGGTGACACATCATCCTTATCTCTGCGATGCATCCGCTTTGGAGATCTCTGATCCCTTTTCCTCGGAGGTGATATATCATCATCTCTACGACTTCTTCGACTTGGAGACTTCTTGTCCCTTTTCCTCGGAGGTGAAAAGTCACTGTCAGACCCAGCCTTACGTCCCCGTGAAGGCGATACTCTTGGTCTTTGTCGCGGTGGGGAATTGTCCGAGTCTGAACCGTGCCGAACCCTCTGTCGAGGAGGTGATCCGTCCGAGTCAGAGTTCACTTTGCTTTTACCCGCTACTCTTTTAAATCCCAAACTATTTCCACTGTCTTCCTCAACAGCCTTCCATTTGTTCACCTGGCGAAACTCCTCCATAAGTCTTATCTCCACCGGTCTTTCATCAATAACGCTGACCACTTGTGGCATTTCATCTGGGTCAAGAGGATTGATCTCATCATCCGCCCGCTCCAGCACTCGTTTCGGATCATTTTTTTTCAATAAGGAGGGGGCCACAACCGAACCAAACCCCTCATCGGCGTCCACAATTCTCAGGCTAAAATATCAAAGGAACAGAATACCAAGTTCATTGCCACTTTATCAATGAAAAAACACAATTAGCTCCAAGGGTAATTAAAGGGTTCGAAACCTACTGCCCAACCTGATAAAATAAAATATTCACGAAACAATGAATTACTCAGAATATACTGTGATCGCTGACCTAAAATTTTACATGAAAAGCGATTTTAACGCATTGAAATATTGACTATGACTCACCCAGATCCTTGAAATTTTTTCACCTTCACCTTTTTGGTTTTTTTCAAAGGCTTCTCCCGGTATTTATCCAAATAGTCTTGATTCATTTCAGATTATTTTAACTTTTACAATTTACACTCAACTCACAAATATGAACGAATTAATAACAAAATATTATTAACTAATATTGTGTAAGAGTTGAAAATGTGAGCACAGCTTTGAACAATCAGAATTCCATGCACCGCACCTCGAAAATATAAAATATGTTTAATCCACAATCCCAACAATTAATTAGTTCTTTCCAGTGAAACAATCAGGTGTCCTGTCCGTCCCGTGGGGATGATATTAAAAACTTTTACTTCGAAATATTTCGAATAATGCATAAAAAAAAGTGCGTATACCAAAAGCAAATCTGTGACATTTAACAAACCCTTGAAAATACCGACAGAAATTCAACCATGTTCAAACTTCGTGGTCTTGCATTCTTTACTTTTTACTTCGGGTTGTTTTAACTGGAACGTGGAGCGGTCCTAAGTTTTTTTCCTTGATTTTTAACACCCACAGGATTTTAGCTGTGGCCACTTGCAACGGGCTGATTTTGCTAGTAGATAGTAAAAAATTTATATATTTCAACGTTGTAACTTTGAATTAAGGACGACTACCGCGTCTTTCCGTGACAGTGCCCCGGTTGGGCCGAAGATTATCACGTTATGTGAAGTCAAATTGAGAAGGGCCAACCACAACAGCGATTTTTTTGCCACTTTCCCTGCATATGTAGTTGCATTTGATGTCCGTCAGTTTTGTTGTTTATACTTTTAACCTGAAAGGATTGTTGAGTTGACTCGTTGCTGTTACTCACAATCAGAGGAAGCAGGTGTGGTTGATCATCTGCTCACACTCCTCTGTTGTAGATGAATCTCTATAGATAACTTTTTAAGTGCATTTCAGCTTTAAAATTAATTTTTTTTATTTTAATGAATCAATGATAGGTAGAAATTTCATTAAGATTTCAATGACAACCATATCATACGAAAGTATATATTTGTAGGGTGATTTGAGACGAGAATTTTTATTTTTACAATCGTTCTGAGAGTGGATGGTAGTTTTAAAATATCAAGGTGATAATTAATTTTTGAAGCAATCATGACAAACGGAATTAAATGGCAGTTAGTGGTTTTGACATTTTTGACTACCTGTGGTAAGTATTGTAATTGTTCTTAATGTACTATGTATTTGATATCATTGGTTGTGTACATCGAAATGATGGCAAGGCTTAGAAGTATACATATAATTGGGAATGTGGAGAAGTTTTGATGTATTTGATTTACAAATAAATATTGTAACGATGAAGTTGTTGTAATAAAAAAAATTGTGTTGGACTTAAGTTGTTTGAATTTTGAATTCATGTATTAATTGTGAATATATTTTCATAAAGCGGTGTTAGGTTTAGCGAATGACTGTGACATTCCGCACAAAATCCGAGGAGCGTGGTATTCCCGAGAGGATAATGTGGATACGTACACATCATTTGACAGCAATTCCATGACGAACCGGGGTTATTGTATTGCGAAGAGGGAAGAGTACTATGTGAATTACACGTTTATATTCCAGCAAGATAATTGCTTCCACTGCGTGAGGATATTTGTGAGGACGTTGAATATTTTGGAAAAAATAGAAAGTAAGGAATACTACAGGGGAATATCATGGTGGAGGATATTTACCATAGCTCATGTGATCATTATTGTTTTGCAGCTGGTTGCATCAATTACCCGAGGGACCGCAGAAGCCCAACAATAGACGAAGTGTGTCAGGCTCTCCCACCAAATCAAAATGTGATCACTTTGTTCTCGATGAACTTCTCCCCGGTTAACTGCCGGTCAAGTTTGGAAGGTGTTTGGCAGTTTGCTTATCAGAACAGATTCCGTTTCACTGGCGAGTGTGACAATAAGGATGCTGTCGTTCATTCGTGTCAGACTGCTGGGACTCAGTTTTTAATAACGAACCAGAAATTCAATATTACTTATAAGGCTTGCGAGGGAATGACGGGCACTTTTGATGGAAGTAAGCGATCTTCATGGTATTATGTGTTTACCTAAAAAGAGGATGGTAATGGTGGTAAAAGTTGGAAAAAAATGTGTTTGATTTTTACATTATATCATGACTTTTCATTTTCTAGCGGTTGAATACAGCTGTCTGGGTGATTGGTTTGACGGGAAAAATCATTACTTTGCTGTTGTAAATACCAAGGAATCTCGTATTGATGAGAAGTATCGTTGTTTTCTCCGAAATCGGGACGATGATTTGTACATTGCTGCCTCTATCACGGCTGAGTGCAACACTCTTCGAGGAACGGAAAGTACTCCGGAAAGGCTTAGGATAACACCAGGTCAGGAGAGCTGGGATTATGTTAATTTTAAATTCAAAAGAACTGTGAGGAATAATGTGCTGTTTGTTTATTTTCTTAGTAAGTTCTGAAATAGTCAACCCAGGATGCAAGTTACCTGAGAACTATACTGGTGAGTGGATCAATACGGCGAATCTCGATGCTGATGTTGTCATTAATTCTACCCACATTGTTGAGACGTGGTATCCTGATGAAGGTCGTTACAGAAAAACAATTTATGTTTGTCGAGAAAGGAGAGGCTCGCGGTACTTAATGGCACGTCTAACTGTTGATGGATGGTAAATTTGATTATTTGTTGTGTCCAAGCTGGAACCTGGAACTTACACTTTTTAAATCAATGCAATTGAATTCAATACATATACTCTGGTATTTTAGCCAAAAAGACTTCGTTTGCTTCGATTTTGTCAATCGTCATCACAATATAATCCGATTCCGCAAAGGGCTGGCGATGATTCGAGAAGATTTTTCAACCGTTTGTGCTTGGGTACAATTTCCGAATAAAGAAGAGTGGAAATATGATCTCATGCTGGGTAATGTAAATTGGATCATAAATTTTTGCTTGCTGCGTCAATCACTGCCAATTTTAAATATATTTTGTAGTAATTCCTTATCTGTACTCTTTCTCATTGTTTGCACGTAAAATGTATTCTAATTTTACCATGAAGTAAGTAGTACTTGCCTGAGATTGCATGTATGTGCATATATCTTTGGATACTGAAGCATTTTAATTTTAGGTTCAATCACTGTTACTAAGATTGAAGAAAAAAGTATTTCCTTTGTTGTTTCTTTTTTACATTTGTAAGTTTAAAATGTGGTAAATGTGTGTAAAAGTAATGCAGTACTTAACTGAGTGCATTAGCCTTGGGTAGCGCCGTCTGTGAGGACAGACGGGGTATAAAACTAATACTTTAAACCGCGTATGTTACTTTGGGGGCTAGCTTATTGTTATTGTTAGTTTTTTAATTTCCAGTGTTAGTGAGTAGATTGTAGTTTTTTGGTGCTTGTCAATTAATTCCAGCCACGTTCTCAATAATGTTTTATATGTTGAACTGTTGAACTAATTATTGACATGGGTTTGTAACATAACGAATTTGACTCTAACTGAACTAACGACTGCAGCCAAGAAGCCTGAGTTCCTTCCTTGTCCAATAAGCGGCTACTTTACGTTTGCTCAGCGTGGAGATATTCCCTTCGAGACAAGAATACTTAATGGTGTAACTGATTCTCCACGACCTCAGCTGCACTGCAACCTGAACATCTCCTCAATGAAGGCTTGTAACGAATATCGTGACGAACTTGTCATTGATGTCGAGGATAATATTTGTGTTGACCACTTGGGACGTCCGCTTGACATTTACAGTAATTATAGATTATAGCCATTGATAATTTTAATTCTTTTTGGTATTTCTTTTCAACTTCAAATCAAGGCATATGGAAGTACAAAATATATATATTCTATATGCCTTGCTTCAACAGTATTTTGATTTTATTCCTAAACCTGTATCATTTCGCCCATAACGAATAACGAAAGTACTTCATTTTCAAAAAATAAGTACCAGTCGTCGTTAAAACGGCTTTGAAATTTTTTCAGAGGAAATATCCACTTTCCGGATTTTCAAAACAAATCCTTTAGTAAGGTAATTTTAAAGGTATTTGGATTCCACTCGTAAAAGAGTATGGATAGTGATTTTACATCATGGCGGTTTCGACAAAAGTTATGCTAGTAATGACTTATTTTGACTCACGTTTATTCATGTGTTAGTAAATAATTTTAAATCATAATTTGCACGCTACTGCAAGGATTGGATATCGGGCTTTTTGTGGCATGTGGAGCAATTGATGGGTGTTGTTTGGTGGAATAATGGTTAGCTGTATATTACTTAAATTGGGTGTTAAAGTTTTTATTGCAAAACTTTTACAATGTAAAACCATCTTCCAAAGATGCATTTTGCAGTTATTAAAACGAAATGCGCATACTAATTGATTTCTCTTCCGGCAAATGCAGCTAAAAACCCTGTAGCAATCCGTTGTCCAGTTGCGGGGAAATTCAGTTTCACTCAGCACGGTGAAGTGCCCTTTGAGACGAGAATTCTCGGAGGTGTTACGCAGTCACCTCGACCTGGAATATATTGCAAACAAAACATATCCGATTTTTCCGTCTGCGACCAAGATCAGCATGAAATAAAGATTGACGAGACATATTGTCTGTCCGTAGACCACATGGGTCTTCCTGTCGACATTTACAGTAAAGAATTTACCTTTGGTTTCTGCCTGTTTGTTCGGTCGTGGCTTTAAGTGTCATTTGGTGTTCCTAGATCCTAGTGCTGTATTTAGCAAGGGTTACTGGTTATGGAGTTTATTTTATATATTAAAAGTTATGAATTTAATAACATACATGAAAATTTCATGGGTCCATTTCAAAATCCTAGGTGGTGAGGGTTCAAAAGAACTTGTTGAATACTAGTTGATAAATGTCATAATACAAGACATTTTTAATAGCTCCGTTGGGACAACGCCTGTGATAAAATCTCTAAAGATCTTATCTTTGTTACCGTGATATTTTCTGCGTAGAATTTTGTACATAAATGGTGTTGGTGCTGAAACTTTTTGGAGAATTGGTTTAATGGGTAGGTATGGCATAAGTAGGAGACGTTATTTCTGATCATTTTGTTTCTAAAATAAAGGAATACGTTGCCATTATTCGAATATATTCTCCTAGATACTGCTTGGGGTTTCGGACGATACTATAATAAAAATGTCCCAGTCCCGTAATTGTCATGAGGGGTGACTAATAATAACTCTTTTAACTATCTGGCGAAGTTACCTTTCGTAACAATCAAGTCCTCTTGCTTTACATGTTTAGTATAACCATGCTCGTGAAAATGTATTCTGTTCAGATTTTAAGGAAAGTTACTCCTGATCCCACTAGGTGATCCGGATTACAAGCTCAAGTGCATTGGATACTTCAAAGAAAATCTAAAGTCCTACCTAATTACTTACGATGAACTGGATGCGTACAGCCGCTACCGTTGTTGGGTATACCAACGTTCGGACCTGAACCGCGTGCTGATGTCATTGGCCATTGGTCCATTTTGCAACTTAAATCAAGATGTAGACAGTTGGAATCATACTGAAGGAGCAGCTGTTGCGCTTGTAATGGAGGAGTATGAGAGAGAACGTAAGTTTATTACTGAGGGCTTTTTTGAATTGAGAATATTATTTATGCGTTTATAATTTATTTAACTGCATGAATGTAATTATTATGACAAAGTGCTTGATATTTATTTTTAGGAGATCAGTGTCCCATGTATTTTGATGATGGAAGCGACCCGTACAAAACTGAGGAATCTCGACTGACCGTTTTTGCCTTTGGCTCAAGTTCAGCGTTACTCTGTACTTGCTCACTAATTTTTGTCAGTGTTTTAGCGACATTTCAGAACCAGCTCTATTAAGATTTTTTTTCACTCTAAATAGAATCAAGTTTTCCTTCTTTTGTAATATTCAAGTTCAAACATTTCCGTTATTGCCATAATTTGTGTATCCCCTCCTCTTCTATAAGAATAAGTTTAATTTAAGTATTTTTGTTAATGTTATTTTTCATATTGATCAAAGTGATCACCTAATTTATTCGAGTACTTATTCCAGCTGTTGGTAGCGTTTTATTAAGTATTTTCACAGAGGTATGTAGTAATTTTCAACTTAAATTATACATAATGGTAAAGCTACAAATTTCCATAATGTAGCAGCTGAATAATTGTGATCTAAGAAACAAAGAACCATGTCCGTCCAGATACGACACTTTTGCAAGGTGTAGACTTACTTCTATTTCTAAAGATAATCACTTACCGGGTGTATGTTGTAGCAATAAGTTTATAAATTAAAGTTAAATATTTAATAGCATTTTACATTTTACGATTGGAGTCTGACTGTCACACTTCTAGAGTGAGCTTTAAACGAAGCCGCTGAAATATTACCGGTACTTGCGTCTCTTTCACTCATTGTAGTTTGACTGTGCAAGATCTGACAGCCTTTAAACGTATGATATTCATCCTAAGTTATATCCATTTTACCTTAATCAGAATGGGTTGTGCGCTTCATGACAAAATCCTGGATTACATTTTCTAGTTTTGTACCATCGTTTGCAGCAAGTTAGTATTTAAAATGTAAGCCTGAATGTAGATTATTATTGTAGAGATCGATTGGATGTAACCAAATAAAGGGAAGATTGTGAAAATATGATGTGCAACGCGGAAACGAAATAAAATCCTTTAACATCTGAGTAATTTCTTTGCAGTGATTTAATACTTCAAGAAAACATTGTACACGTTTATTCTGTCGCATAAAAAAGTATTATTTAATTTATAATACAATAATTTCTATTACAAATCATATAACTGGATAAAATTGACCTGCGCTCAACGAGCTGGGTTGTATTCCATTTTTGCGGAACTCAAAAAGAAAAAACAAAACAAACGCACAGATAAAGTGGTTAAAAACGGGGGGAAAGAGGAATACGTTCAAAGAGCTAAAAAATGTAGAATTAAATATTCAAAACCGCTGTCCAAAATTCTGCTGTTGCTGGTTTTGATGATTTTGATTTTGCTGATGGTAGTGCTGATGCATCATATTATTGCCAGAGGGATGCATTCCGTGACCCTGTCCATGTTGGTTATGAGTATTACCCTGATGACCATGGTTTGGTCCACTGGATATGTAAGACGCATTACCAGCATGACCACTGTGTCCATGCTGTTGTCCAGGATTTTGTCCATGTCCGGGGTGGCCATGATTCTGGCCCTGGTTTCCAGACTGACCGTCCATTCCAGGTTGGTTAGGATTTCCGGTTGGATGAGGTGGGCCTAATCTCATTCGTTTGTTAGCTTGAGCGTTTCCGTTCTGGTCATTTGGGTTTTGCTGAAGCCCTTGTGATTGCTGAGGTTGCTGCTGCTGTTGTTGTTGTTGTTGTTGTTGCTGTTGTTGCTGCTGCTGTTGTTGTTGTTGCTGCTGTTGTTGTTGCTGTTGTTGTTGAGGAACTGGTTGAGGGGGTCGCTGGAGTTTGTTTTCCGGTTTTTCTTCCTGCGCGTACAAGTTTTCGCAAGGTAAGATAAAAATGAAGGTGCACTGACGGTGAAACTATTTAGGCTAAGAATACGAAAGAGAAGTTCAAGAAGCTGCTTGGGAAATTATCAAGTTCAATTATAATATTATCGCATTAATGCAACCAATAAAACGTACCATCTATAATGAAGTGATAAAATTATTAAAATGAAATATAAAAAAAATACGGCGAAAAAACAAAATGAAAGCCACATTCAAATTAACCACCAGCCAGCCCCTATATACAAAAGGTTAACATTCATCAGTCAGTTAAGAATTAGAATGTAGTAGCAGAGGCATTATGTAAAGGTTTCACAGACAAAGAGGAAGAAAAATTATGGTTTCTATTTCTTGCCTGTCTTGATTTTACCTTTACCTGGTCGTCATCCGTCAGAAACTCCCGTTTCGGATAAGGAATCAGACACCCGGCAAAGACGTCTGCTGTCGGCATGGGTTCTTCTGTGAAGTATGGATCCTGCATGGCTAGTTCTGAAGTTATTCGCTTAGTAGGATCCATTAAGAGCAATTTTTGTAACTACGACCAATACAACATGGGAAGATAAAAATACAATTAATGTACAAATAAATAAACCAGGTAATTAAACTGATTATTACCAAAAGAAATGCTTTCGATTCGGGCTTAATTTTGTGCCTATCCATGTACTTAATTAAGGAAGAGTTTGAATAATTTGTTCGCTTGAAATCTTTTATAAGGGTTGGGTGCTCTGGCATCTTTCTTATGTCTTCCCAGTCCTTCTCTTGCGGAAATCCCATTACATTAAAAATTCTGCAATAAATGCAATAAAAACATAAATACATAGAGCATAGTAAACATTCGTCTAGAGAAATAATTGAACTCGATAAAATAAGCTGAAGCATTCATTCTTACCTATCTAATTGATCATGATGATAAGGATTTGATGTCTTGATGTCCTCTTGACGACAGTGGAATATGGGTTCGGAAGTCAGAAGTTCCGCAAAAATGCAACCAATCGCCCAAATATCTATGAGTATTATATAACAGCAGACGTATTAACACAACACAGAACTACTGTCCACCCCAGTCACATAATTATTCAAAGTTCCCTCTTTACACGTCCAGAAGAATCAGGGACTTAAGTACCTATAGCTTTAGTGTAATGCCTCGCTCCTAATAAAAGCTCTGGCGCACGGTACCAAAAAGTAACAACAACAGGATCCAAATCAGCCAGTGGTTTTAGTGGAGAATTAAACAGTCTTGCAAACCCCATGTCTGCAATCTTTACTCGACCTCTCTCAGGACCCTCTCCCATCACAAGAATATTCGCAGGTTTCTATATCAAACACCAACATAAACATACTGACATTAGTGACACCGACTGACATTAAACAAAAACAAAACTTTTTTTTCCTTGCATTGTGTACGACCCCAGATTCACAGTCTAAAAGCTTTTCACCTACCAAATCTCTGTGAAGGACCCAATTTGCATGTAGGTAGTGTATTCCATCCAGAATCTGATACAACAAAGATTTGACCATGGCCTTCGGCACCATTACTGGTTTCTTTGAGGCCTTCGCCGCTCGGTGGAATTTGATAATGTGCCAAAGATCATGTTCTGCATAGTCAAATAGAAGCCACACTTTTCGGTCCGTATGCGAAAGGAAAACTCTTTGAAGACTTATGACGTTAGGATGCTTCAGTTCTCGGAGCAACTAAACACGCAAATTTTAAAATTATACCTCCATTTTCACTCAAACATACTACGAATATGGACTAAAAATTTTAATGAGTAGCAGCAAGTAAAAGTATGTACACTATTACTCATGAATTTGCTTGGCAAGAGTACTTGTAACCAAGTTGTAAGTTTACCCTTGGCCCGTTACACAGCAACCACTCGTCAAACAATCAAACAACTCTCCTGACGCTAGTGTTACTTTTCGGACCTTCAACTCACTTTAAAAGTTTGAATGGGTCTATCCTACGAACAAGCCTTCAGCTGGTTTCGTACAGGTTCTCGCTTTTCACTCAGCGATTCGCTGAGCGACGAAACTTTTAAAAACATTTACTTTACAGGCACTTACATCACAAGTCGGGATAACAGTTTTCGAAGAAAATCGCATTAAAGTATAGCTCTCCTGTTTTAGTCAGTGTCGAGGGTGAATGACGAATGCTACAGGGATTTCAGGACGAAGTCGCTGAGGCTGAGCGACTTGGGCTATGCGAAAGCTTTCTCGAGTAGCCCACTTAAAAAATTCCAGAACCTAATTTTACAATATCCATAATAACATCTTACAGCAATTTCCCGACAAGCTGACATCGATAACCCGGTTCCTTCAATTTGTTTCAAAGCGTAGTCTCTGTCCTTATCCCCTCTTGCGTTCAAAGTTGGGGCTCTGAAAAGAATCAACCAAAATATTCCGTGGTATTTCCTTGGCTTCAATTATCTCCCAACATTCCCAACATGGCCTACTTCAATGATATTTACATTCATGTAGCCTGCGGAATTATTTATTACCCAGAGCCTTCTTTCCTCCTAGCTTTGTATACGTGACCATAGGTACCTCGTCCAACTTTGCAACCTTCATAGTCAAACCAGTCTTCAACTTTGACCCTCTCCATGGCCGTCTTCATTTTAAACTCGTAGTCCATTGTAGTAGCTAAAATATACTCAAGCTGTCTTTAAAATTAACCGTTTAACATGTCCTTACTATAAGCATTAATAATTATGACTCTGCCGATGCCTATGATTCTGCTGCCGATATTGCCGATGCCTATGATTTTCAAATCGTGCAGTATTTAAAAGCTTGATTCATCCACACATGGGGACATGGATGTAGTATGTGAATCCACCCACACCACAGATCACAATATGAAATACAACACTTATGGTAAATAATTTTGCTTATTCATTTATAAATTCTCTCCGGATATTTGTTATCTAGCCTTTTCATTTCCAGCACTTTGCTGGATTCTGGAATGAACTTGGAAACTTGGATTCTTGATCTCAAATAATTTAGTTGTTGAAAGAAATAATTATTTTTCCTGTCTATTATTTATTATTTTGGAGTCAAATTGTCAACCATTTTAAAATCTCGCGCTATAACACCTCCATTCGAAACACTCAGAATATTGGTCAGACAGTTAAACAGAAGTGTTGATCTGTATCTTGTATATATGTATATGCAATTACTTGAAGGGGTGCCTTTACACTATGCCCAGTAGGTGCTATACATGCCAGGATTGCAAACAATTCAAGTATGTATGTGTACACTGTTTGTGTGCAGGTGCAGATGCACGGCGCACTCCGTAGAAAACTCCAGAAACTATATACTTACTTATTTTGATTTTATTTTGATAGTACTTAAATGTAAATTGTACAGCAATTTGCTAACGACATTAGCAATCAAATGACATCATGAATCATAACTAACAAAAGACCAGCACATCAGCAAATTTTTATGAAACAGTCGTAATTGGGTTATACGTATTTACTATTAAATAACAACATCAGGGATAAGTTCTAATTTCCGTTTAGTAGTATTATAGGCTACTATGCATATAGAATGTATGCCGAAGAGGTATCCAGTTACAATTTACAATGAGTTATAGTTGCAATTGCCGATATTATTCAGTTAAGAAATTTCCAGAGCGACCACGGAAATTTTTCAAGTGAGTTAAACAATATTTTAACAGCGAAAACAGGCATGACAACTGAATGAGAGACTGCGAAAGCAAACATTGCGAGTGAAGAAGAGAAAATTAAAACGCTAACTAAATAATCTTACACATATTTACGAAGCAAATTCCCCCAAATACATACATAGCACAGTGCTATTAGCACTAACTCCCGATAAATCGTACCTATTGGAATGTAGAGTTACATTTCTAGAACAATCTCAAGACTGACATTTTGACTAGTAATAAATATCCTTCTATTCTAGATGCGTACAGGCGAAAACCTCTTCATTTGTTGATTAATTAATTATTCCATCGATGTGGACTACCAAGAATCTGGTGAGACACTTCGAGATCCGAGGAGATTCGCATCTTTGTACTGCGAGAAGACTGTTATCTGGAGAATACACAAGCAATGGTCAAAAGTAAATAGAGATTAGAACTAGACTTATATATACTCTATAAAAGAATTTAATCACTACAAGGCACAACGCATTTACTTTGTCTTTCAGTTGCTGACATAGTTGCAAAGCGTCTGTGTAGAGTAAAATAGTTTTGCTCAGCCATGGAATGGTACATTCAGCTTGAAACACGTCAAACTTAACGCTTCCTTGTGCTTGACTCAGAAGATATACCGCGAAGTACAGTTTCTGGGCTTGGATATAAAAACTTACAACCACATCAGGTGGGAGCTGGGGAAGCAGCGATTTCTAGAGAATCACAAGAAAATGATTGAGAATTGGCATATCTACATTATTAATCCCAAAAAAAGTATTCAGGAGCATGCTTTTGTGGATAGCTAACATTACATACCACATTACGACTTGACACCAGGTCATCAATAGTTCTTTTCTTGGGTATGATCAAAGCATTTCTTCCCTTGCTCAAACAGCTCATTATTGCATTCAATGCTTGAAGGGCTTCTTCTGGAGATTTAACTCCATCCCCAAGATTATCAATGTAGAGCAAGCAGGACTGTAAATGATTGGCAGAGTCCTGCACTTGCTGCAACTTCCACTCTGTCTGCAATGATCCGTGATACGGAGCTGTGCTTTTATGAAGCTTGATTGTTATGTCCTGGAAAATGTACAATTGCCTACGTAATATTTTTATTTTCCTAATAAAACTTTAAATCAGGTATTTCCTATAAATCAAGTCAGCCAACATTACATACAGCATTGGTAATATTGTCCCCCAGTATGGTCACCACACATTTAATACTATCCTGCGCATTATGCGATGCAGTGGCCATAACAAACTTATCCAGTTTCAACGGAACTGACACATTCCCCACAGGCAATGGAAAATGTCTCGCGCATTCCTACATACAAAAAATTAATAAAAATTCATCAATCCTCTACGCCCTCAGATTTCTGTAAAATCCTTAGCTCCAGTAATAATCAATAGTTAAATGATATTATTTATATAGAAGTATACCTCCACAACCATCCTTAATCGCTTTAAAGACGTGGACACCTCTTCTTGCAGTACCCAATCGAATTCTTGTTGCTGAAACGGTACAAACATTTTCCAATTTATGAATGCCATCAATTAATGTAGCCAATATTTCCAGTTCATGTTGTACAACGATTTACCATGAACAGAATTAAAGTTAAGCGCTAATTGTAAAACTGATCAACAATAAACGAATATTACAATTCATACCATACTTGTTTTCATCAATCATGAAAACATATAATATGCGAATATACGTCAGTACAGTGATAAATACGTTCAATAAAAGATAAATGGGCGTACCCAAAAAATGTCAAGCTTACCAATGCTAAAATCTCCCATTTTTCAGGATCTGCCATTTCGCATGTATTCAGCTATAGAATCGTCCAGATATAACAATACTGTTCCGCTCCTAAATAAAGTAGTTGTTCATTATTCCAGAGCAAAAAGTTTGTCAAAAGATTGAAAAAATGACGCAGAAGATCAAATAAATGCAGCGTAAATCAAATCCCTGCAATTAGCTTTATTAACGTTCACGTTCACAGGTGTTAAGTAATTCACTACTCGACACACTTTATACAAGATTGAGGACTGAACCTAAAATGTTAATAATCATGCATAGTTTTTTCTAGTAAACATATGCGAAAGCCTTTAGCACTAACTTACAATTGCCTCAATAATGTAACACGAATTTATTAAACGCGATCTGAGGACCTTACTTGCTAACGGGGATATGGCGAGATTTAATATTTGACTTTATACCTGCTGCTGTTTTATTTTTTATTTCAACCTGATTTCTGAACATTTAATTCAGGTTTCCCTCTTCAGTCCAATCCAAGCAATAGATGGGGGTAGACGGTCAGCTCATATTTGTGGACCCACTTTTACTTTTTTTAAAGAATTTTGGCTGGCTTTTGCCAGGAGGAATGATTTACTTCGCCATTGATTCATTATTGTTAAATAAACTTGCATAAAAAACTCGACTTATATGCGCAAAAGTATTTACACATGTAATTTACATGATGTAAATAACTGCGGTTAATCCATCGGAGAAGCATTTATGTGTCCCATGCTATTAAAAATATTGAAGTGAATTCTTGAGTGGAAAGATTATTATTTATTATTTAGCATTTGAATCGCTTAGAAGATTTTATTATACATACATACATACATACATACATTATACTTAATTTACTAGATACCCGTGCCGTGCGATACGGGCATTAGGCATTATCATGCTAAAATTCATTCACTTATCATCTTTATTCTATGAACTAACTTATTATGAACTAAAGTGCAAGAGCAGAAATATTGAATAACATATTATTTTGTAATACTGTGTCTATTGGCAAACATCGCACGATGTCAGTTGTAGAATAAAATCTACGTTCTCTCTCTATACAAAGGTTCTGTTTTTACTACCTTCTTGAATTTCATGAAAATAGAAAAAATACTATTTTCTATTTACATACCGACTTGTCTCTTGAAAAGCAAAGTAAACAATAATTATTAAAGTACTAAAGTACTATATACTTACTTTGTACTTACGAAAGTTATTTCCTTCAAAAACAAAAGTATGATTCAGAAATGCAAATCAGTTTAAAATGTTTTGCTTCTTATAATAATAAAATTATAATGTGTCATCAAAAATAATACAGTGAGAGTTTGAAGGGAGTCAGAGTCAATATGAATGAGGAATAATAAATGGCTACAGAGTACGGACAGAACATACACTTAAAATTAGTATGTAACAAACTTGGACGTTTTTCCCCAGACGAAATTATTTTCCTGTTGATGTTGACATCAGAAAGACCTTAATGTTACTTAAGTACATACTGGTTAGTTGGTTTGTATGTTCACAGAGAAAAGGGCATATCATAATAAAAAAAGTTTTTAATTTGCAAGCAGACAAAAATCAACAATTTTGTTATACTATATATTTACTGGTGCCATTTTTTTTGCTAGAATGTTGCTAGAATGAATCAAATACACGTGTACGTTTTTATGACTTTATCCGTAGGTTAAAAAAGTGATAAAATTAATTCTGTTTTGCAAGAACCTCTTTCCTATGGATTTTCCTTTTTAAAATGAAAATAGTATACAATAAACAGCACTAACAGCAAAACAATTTTATTGTAGCCATACTTTTGCGATTATGATTATGTGTAAAGACTTACGTACATATATGATCTGACGTCCTACTTTGTTAGTCAACAACCATCAAAAGAATAATTGCAACGAATGAAATAAGTCAATTGCACTGCAGCTTAAGTTTGATACTGACTTCTTGTCTCAACAATGCAAAAATTCTGGAGTCTCCTCCTACTCCAGTAAATATTTTTTGCTGGAGGTAAGTGGTGTGGTGTGGGTATAGCAAAGAAGTTAAAAAAAGTTATACTATTTACTATAAGCTAAAATGACTTTTGTTGTAAAACACTGTAGTTTCATAAGCGAAATATATAACGCCGTCGCGACGACTCGAAACTCTAATTACCTGTCAAGATTTCCCACTAAAAATATTATGTTGTATTTTTTATGTTAAGCAATTTCTCCATCTCCATCATCATGGTTTCGGCTTGCCTGCATTCATTTTCGTACAACCATGCAATAAACATTAAACGGACAGTCATACAATAGTATTCTTCAGAAATGTTTTATCAATCAGCCATTGTCAAAATCCAAATGCTCAAGTCCCTTTAATGAATTTCTTTGATATGTATAGTTATCACTACCTTGTCAGTCATGAAATGGCGTGAACTCACTAATTCAAGATAGCAGGAATCCGAATTTTGAATAAGAACTGAAGGCCAAGTCCGTCTGTATTCCTGCAGGTCGGTGTTACACGTGTGGCTCTCTATGATGTCGCTTTTTGTTTGTACTTGCTTTATGACTTTTCCAGTTTCCACTCTATTAAGTTCAATTAGATAAATTTTCAGTAAGGTGCCATCTTAATATGACTATTAATATCATAATTAAATTAATCAATATAACTAATATATCATAAAAACAGTAATAAGTAAAGAAAAAAGAAACTTGGATTGTGACAGGAGATTTATGTAGGAAACATTGATATTTATATTTTCCAGTTCATGCTTACTACTGAGATTTGCAATTATTATATGGTAAACTTGTCGATAAACTGACTGAGTGTCATTTACCCCTATTGCTTTTATGTTTCCTAAAGAGGGGTCATCTTTAGTCATACCATCATGAAATCCATGAGAAGCTTACACTGTGTAACAGTTTACCTTTACCTTGTGTGATAAATTGTACAGTTGTATTTATTTGCATTTGCCATGAATGTCCCTTCATGTCGCTCTATTCATTTAAATAGCTTCATATGCAAAAGTTTTTCATTATTTTACAAAACTAATTATGTCATTTCAAAAAATACATCTTATACCCATTTTCAGGTCCGGGTTTAAACATACTTGATTCTGAGAACAGTTACAAGAGTTTGATTGAACTGGTTAAAAAAGACAATACTAATTATTATTATTGTATTAGATTGAAAATAAAGGCTCAAAGTCAAATAGAGCTGGGAACTTTCCTCTTCAAGGAATTTTTAAGAGTGTAAATTGAAGTATCATGCGATGACAAGTGCTCCTGCCCTCATCTGCGTTTCTTGCCTCAATTATATCTAATTTACAAGTTTCTTTTCTACGTATACATTAGAACATGTGCCTTTGTATGAAGTCATGCATGCAACATTTCAGGTTAAATAAAAGGTCAGGTATTGCTCCTCTTTCACAAGCAAAAATTCCTTTGACAGGAACACATGTCTTATTTTATATTCATGTTGTGCACTTGAACAACAGGATTGAATACATACATAAGTACTTAATACTGACAAACTGGGGTGGAGATCATTTGTTTTTACACAAATGCCTGAGATTAGTCCCAGTAATAAATTGGTTCGCTAAGTTAGGATTTAAGCTTTAGAATTCTCCTTTTCCTATCTCTACTTTCTCTACAAAGAAGATAAATCAAGGTACATATTCTAAACACTATGGGCAACCTCTTGAGATTCGGCTCATTCTCTGTCTGTGAAGAGTGGTTGATTCTATGGAGAGTCCAGAACCCCTCAACATAGACTAGTGTGGATGTATTCGCGTAACCGAGTGTCCCGATTTACTAATTCCGTTGTTTTTAGGCCCTTAGCTCAATCTGAGGTAGTTGTAGGTAGAAATTTAATTACAGATAATAGTTCAAATCCTAACTCCACCATGAAAGACAAAAAAGTTCCATTGAAGAAACATTTATCGAAAAGGGATTCCTACACCTTCTTGAACCCTCAGGTGCCTGCTATTATCAATGCAGTTGGAGCCACTCAGGTAAAACGAGTTCAAAAAGTAAATTTTAAAAAATGAGTTTTAGACTTAGAATTTGCTTCCAAGGCCCTAAATACATTTTTTTAATAGCAAATATATAATCGTGTGTATAATTTCAGGGAGGTATTGGATCTCCTGTGCGTCGACAACAACATCCACATATTGAGGATTCCAGTGAAGAGGTATTACATATTTTAAATTTTTTTCAACATGCTTGCATCTAATGTAAACTTACCGTGTAAGTATGTAGTATGTGTCTATAAACAAATGATTTTTTGCAGTCAATTATCACAGATGACAGAGCTTTCCTTATTCAGGGAAAGGCTGAAAAATCTAATGATTTATTGGGGGAGCTAAAAAAAGAGCTGGAGCATGACTACCATAAGATTTCACTGGACCTTCTTCTAAGAAGATTCAGTAGTAATGACGAGACGGTAATAATGGTGGATTCATTTGCAGTTTTTTAATTATATCTGTTATATTCCGATCCGATGGTTATTGTCATTATCGCACCAACTGTTTCACAAATATTTTGTCGTTGGTTTTTTCAGGGCTTATCTTACGATCAAGCCGACATCAACATGGGGAGATTTGGTCCTAATGTATTGACTCCACCAGATGAGATATCGCAGTGGATGAAATATTTTGAACATTTAATTGGGGGATTTTCTACCCTTCTGTGGCTAGGCGCTTTTTTGTGCTTTGCTGCTTACGGTGTTCAGTCGGCGTACTTAGAGGAAGCTCCTCAAGATTATGTAAGTTTTCCAGAGTTAAGTTTTAGAATGGGAAAAGTAACATGTGGACCGAAATAACGCATACTATTTAAATACCTCTATATATCTATATTAATCCCTTTCAATGGGTGATAAAGATTGTGCAAGAAACCTGAAATAAATTTCCTATACCTGAACTTTTTCTACATTTTCAAACAATTTCTACATGCATGCGTTTTCTAATTAGTTAATTCATAGTAACTGGCCAACATTTGATTTTCATGTACTTCTTGTCTCTTTGAAGGATTGGTGACGGTTTGCAATTATTTTCTTTACCTCAAATGAATGTTTTCCTGAAAAACTACGAAACAATCCCCCTTGGTTTATTCATTTAGTTTAATATTATCATTCAGCTTATTTTCATCGATTTACTGTTGCAATAACCCCAATATTTGCGCTAATTCACATGCTTCCAAAACTAGTTTGATTTCTGGAGAGCTGGAATATATTTTACTTTAAACTTGACCTGGTTTCTCATTACACTCCTCAGTATAATAATAAAATACTTTTAAAAACTGACAAGCAGTCGCACAACAATTCTCTGGGCGTAAAATCTCATCTTAAAATTTAAATGTATACAACGTACTACACTTTGAGTATAGCTCTACCTTGGCATAGTTTTGGCTCTCGTGGTACTGATCTCTGGCACCTTTTCTTACTACCAAGAAGCAAAAAGCTCTCGAATAATGGTATGTGTCTTGAAATCAAAACTATATATAACTTACTAAAATACTGAATATAAAATTTTATGACTTTGCTACAAGCTAAGCACAACTTACACCAAATTTCTTACGCAGGATTCTTTCAAGAAGATGGTGCCACAGTGTGCGGTAGTTCTCAGGGAAGGGACTTTGTCGGAGATGGATGTAACGGACTTGGTGGTGGGAGACATTGTCCATGTAAAATTTGGCGATAAAATTCCTGCTGATCTTCGGATAATAGAATCTGAAAGCTTTAAGGTGTACTTAAAAGTTTTTACTATTTTAATTATTTGCAGGCTTGATTTCCATGTAAATATCCTTCAAATATACTTACCTAAACACTTAAATTAGTGCAAATGTTTCATTGTAGGTAGACAATTCAGCGCTGACAGGGGAATCAGAACCCCAAAGTAGAAACTCGACATGTACTCATGATAACCCTTTGGAAACGAAAAACTTATGCTTTTTCTCCACCAGTGCTATTGAAGGTCAGTCAATTAATTCATGCGTAAAAAACTTCCCGTTAGCTCTGTAAGGCTGGAAATAAGGAAAGAGCTAATGTACACTTTAAATCTCACTTTTAGGTACAGCAAAATGCCTGGTTATTAGCGTGGGTGACAGTACCCTGATGGGAAGAATAGCCGGTTTGGCTTCTAGACTTGAGGGTGAAGAAACACCAATGGCTCAGGAAATGGCGCATTTCGTCCGTATGGTGTCTGGGGTAGCGATCTTCTTGGGTCTCTTATTTTTTTCATTATCCATCATGCTAGGAAACTCATGGTTGGACTCTGCCATCTTCCTAATTGGAATCATTGTTGCAAATGTCCCGGAAGGTCTTCTTGCTACAGTTACTGTATGTCTAAGTCTTACAGCCAAAAGAATGGCTCACAAAAATTGTCTAGTTAAGCACTTGGAAGCAGTAGAGACTTTAGGATCCACAACCTGTATTTGTTCTGACAAAACCGGAACACTAACCCAAAATAAAATGGCAGTTTCACACTTGTGGTTTAACAACCAAATTCATAATTGTGACGTCACTGATGACCTTTTCCTTCGATGGTTGTCCGGTAAAAACATTGATATTAACAACCCTGGATTCCAAGCTTTGGCTCGAGTGGGAGCTTTGTGTAGTAGGGCAACGTTTAAGACTTCACAGTTTGGTGTACCCATTACTAAAAGGTTGGTTGTTTAAATATGGAAATTATTTTAAAAAAATGGAGGCTACTTAATGAATAGGTTGTTTAATAGCCCTTGCCATAATCCTGTAATATCGCAGAGAAGTTATAGGAGACGCTTCGGAGGCTGCAATTTTAAGAACATCTTATATGTTCCTTGGAAACATGGATTTGTACCGTAAAAATTACCCAAAAGTTTTTGAAATTCCGTTCAACTCAGTAAACAAATTTCAGCTATCTATTCATCACACTGTAGATGACGAAGACAGTCATTATTTGCTAGTTATGAAGGTAAATGATAAGAGATTTCCGAACAATATTTTCTGATGCACTTAACAAATTTTGATGTTATACACAAAAAATCCGTCGTAGGGAGCACCGGAGCGCATTTCGGAATACTGCGATACCATTTTCATGGACGGTGAGGAAAGAGACTTCACGGAACATTGGGAGGACATTTTCAATGAATCGTACGAAACGCTGGGAGACATGGGTGAACGAGTTTTAGGTACTGAAACTGATTAATTTTGCTGATAATACGACATTTGATAAAAGTGCATATGTGTCCACGTTACTGTGGACGTGTTGAGATATGAGGTATGAATGAACGCGTTAGTGAATATGTGTATACTTGTAGGCTTCTGCGATTTCCGGTTGCCCAAAGACAAATATCCAGAAGGATACAAATTTACTTCAGATAATTTGGATTTCCTGGATGAGAAAAATTTCCGATTCGTCGGGTTAATGTCTTTGTTGGACCCACCCAGAAGTTCTGTTCCAGATGCCGTGGAAAAATGCCGGAATGCTGGAATTAAAGTTATCATGATAACCGGAGACCATCCATTAACTGCGAAGGCTATTGCTCGTGCTGTGGGTATTATTTCCAAAGGTATTTTCCTCCACGGCATTTAAATGTACACCTTACAACCTGCGTTGTTTTTGCATGACTAACTAAATATGTTTCGAAAATTACCAGTGCCTCAGGATCCTTTATTAACTATTCTTGTGCGTTCTCCCCAAAATCGTAGCGGTTATTAAATTCTATTCCAAATCCTAGGATCAGAAACACGAGAAGAGGTGGCGAAGAAGTTGGGCGTCCCTATCGAAAAAGTTGATGCTGGAGCTATCAAGGCGGCAGTTATTCATGGAGATCAATTAAAAGACATGGATTCCAAGGAACTTGATTCGATCCTTGAGTAAAATCTTTTAAATTAGTTTTATAGATACATTTATTGAAAATTAATAATTATTTTTACTCTATATGTACGCGTTAACGAACATATTGCGAATTTTAACTGTAGAAACCACGAGGAGATTGTATTTGCTAGGACATCTCCACAACAGAAACTGATTATAGTCGAGGGATGTCAAAGGTTGGGTGAAACGGTGGCTGTGACAGGAGACGGAGTGAATGATTCGCCTGCTCTGAAGAAAGCGGATGTTGGCATTGCAATGGGAATATCTGGATCCGATGTTTCCAAGGAGGCCGCCGACATGATTTTGCTCGACGATAATTTTTCTTCAATTGTCACTGGAGTTGAAGAAGGGCGACTGATTTTCGATAACCTAAAAAAATGTGTATTTTACACTCTAACTGATAATATTGCGGAACTAACACCTTTCATGGTGTTCATCCTTTTCCGCATACCCTTACCTCTAGGAACAATCAGCATACTTTGCATTGACCTTGGTACTGATATAGTTCCAGCCATATCCTTAGCACATGAAAGATCTGAAGCCGATATTATGAATAATCCTCCAAGAAATCGTCAAAAGGATAAATTGGTTACGAGCCAGTACGAAATTAAACAATAATTAACAATAACAAACATTTGCTAAAGATATTTCGATTGACTTACTCTGAGACACTTATTTCACAGCTAATTGGATTTTTAATATTTGCAGACTTATTTCGTATGCCTACGGTCAGATTGGTGTCATTGAATCCTGCGCAGGTTTCCTAACTTACTTTGTCATTATGGGGGAAAACGGGTTTTTACCGGGAAGGTTATTTGGGCTCCAAAGTGAATGGGACTCTCCTTCAGTCAACGATCTCCAGGACTCTTACGGCCAAGAATGGGTAACATATGGATATATTTTCAACCACAACGAGTGCCTTCCCTTTCCACTATTATTCAGAATAAAAAATACTTTGTTTCTATTTTCTCAGAGCTTCTCCCAACGCAAGAGACTGGAGAGTGCTTGTTCGACGGGATATTTCGTAGCGGTTGTGGTAAGCTAAGCACTTAAGAATTTTAATTTTGACGGAGCAACGTAGCTTGTTAACAGGAAGCACGGGAACCTAACGACACATTTTCATGCAATATTTTTAAACAGGTTGCGCAGTGGAGTAACCTAATAATTTCCAAAACTCGGCGAATGTCCATTTTTAACAAGGGAATGAGGTAATTTCTGGTCATTACCAGTTTTCATAGATTAATTTATAGAACCTTGTCTTAATTATGTTGATGCATTATTTCGTAGAAATTGGGTTCTAAATTTCGCACTGGTGTTTGAGACGGTTGTCGCATGTCTTCTCATTTATACACCGGCTGTTGCTGATGGACTGAACCTGGTTCCTCTCAAGTAAGCTTTGTTATTCCACTCCAGTTGTTAAGCTATAATTATATTAGTGGTTATTAACTATCTAGTACTATTCAGAACAAGTCATATATGCGGGTTGGAAACTTCATTCTTGAAACCAAAAAGTAATAATTAATATGTACACCTTTTGTTTGACAGATTCGGTTGGTGGTTACCAGCGCTTCCATTTTCGATTCTTCTACTCGCATACGACGAATTTAGACGCTTGATGATACGCAGAAATCCCAATGGTTGGATATCTGAGGAGTTTTACTACTGATATTCTGTACTGATTCAGTAGTTTGTCCTCTATTTACCTTCATTGTTAATTTTTGTGCAAACTAGTTGTTATATTTACTATAAAATAAAAATCAGCAAAATTGAAACAAAGATTTAGATTGGAAATTTTATTCACAAATTACATATTGGTGAGCAGCATCAGCACTATGTGCCCGACAAGAAAGAGCAAAGCTACAGGCGGCATGTGTATCAAAAATCAAAATGTTTTAAGACCACACTGTACGTGTACTATTAGTATTTACACTCTACAGACCCCAGTAGGGGGTTCACGCCTAGGTAAGAAGACGGGAAAAAATCAGTATCATCACAGTATGGTATATGGTGCTATTCCGCTCTCTCTCCCTATAAAACTAAACAAATATTACAAAAAATACTATTAAAACCCTAAAGTAAACCTAAAAGAAGGAGAAAATTACAGGGATCCATGAAAATTTAGGAGAAAAAAGATGCAGCTGCAGCATATTATTTAGCAATTGTTTCAAGCACAATTATTTACTTTAATTTCCTTGAGTAATTGCCAAAATCGCCAAAATGATATTCTATTACGAAACCATTGAAGTCTCTTTCTGGATTTTGGTTGACAGACCGCCAGACTGGCAGACAAACCCACCGATATGGCTACGGACACAGGGATCATCGCACTAGGGGATCTTCGATCCCCCTAAAATTCTTAAAATCCTGATAACTTCTAAACGGCTCAGTGGATCTAGCCCAAAGAATGCTCATTGGATAGATCTCAAGGAGTACTTATCATCGAAAAATCGATTTTGAGGTTGACTCGCGCGAAAACTAAGACCAATTTTTGGAAACAGTTCGTACCTATTGCTGTGTATTCGAGATTTTTAAATTTTTTTAGCAATCTGCTCAGGCAGACAAAACATCTACAATTAACGTATTCTAGACCAGATTTTTGCGTAGGACACGAATATTTGCATAATTTGGTGATTTAATAGGTATTAAAAAAGTTCGAAGAAATTATCGGGAAAATTGGAAACAATTCGTACATATTATTATTTTGCCAGGAGAACATACCTGAAACCAGAATATTTTAACGAGATTCAGTGGGTTTTTCACCCAGTCTCAATTTTCTGACCAATTTTTTACTTCACTTGTTGAGAAACATTTTTTGACGTTTTTTGCAAATAACACCGTTAAATCTTAATATTGAATGTCAACCCGTCAAAAGACTTCGATGCCTGGTTTCCGGAACAACACAACAGCAAGTTTCTGTTTGCTTGCGATGGCTCGGACCTTTCTTCGGTGGTTCTACGAGACCCTCATAAGACTTGCTGTTGCGATGTTCCGGAAACCAGGCGTCGAAGTCTTTTGACGGGTTGACATTCAATGTTAAGGCTTTGCGGTGTTCTTTTTGCAATGAAATGTAGTTCAATAATGAATCAATTAAATGTGCCCATTTATTTCCTTCAGTTTACAGTTTTACTGCAATACATATGAAATGCATTAAAATAAGGGAAGTACGTATCATATGATGTACTAACAACCCCAACATGCTTTTTAAAACTATCCACATCAAACTACATGAGTTGAGACTTTGAGACAGGAAATAAGGAACTCTTCAAAGGAATCTATAGATTCCTTCAGCAGACCCTACATTGTGAATTTTTCTGATTCATATTTTTCTACGTATTATATTATTATTACATCCAATCTCGAACAAATCTGTGAATACATACAGCAAAGGATATTAAAATAAAAGCTATTTATTGGAAATATCTTTCATTCATGCTCTTATATTTTGCTATACTTTAAAATAATCCTTTGTCCCACATTTGCGTGTGCAACATCCCCTGCATATGACTCATATGTGTAAACGTGTATTTCTATTTGGATGATAAATAATACTTGGAAGCACTATACTGATATTTACAAGTAAGTGTACAACACCACGGGTGTAGTGTACACAGGGTCTCTTATTCCTTTTTCTACCTCTCTCTGTGAATACATAAAATCCTGCTACAACTACACAATACTTGCTCTTTGGTTCTTCGCAGATTCTTTCTCATCAGATTTTTCCCCCTTATTTATAGACATTAAGATTAAATGTTAAACTATAAAGCATCTAGGTCTAACTTGAACAAGGAAGTATTTAAAAAATTCATATCTAATAGTACATCTGATTTTGAGTGGGTTAGTTACACAGCGGGCTAAAAAGGCGAAAGGGTAAACGAAAAACACTGCTTCCTTTGGGGCACCCTGCACACATTGACAAAAGAGGGGACTTCAAGGGATCGGCGGCGTTGTCCATGAGCCGTGGAATTCTTACTCACTCAAACACTGGGCAGGCAAGAAAAAATTCTATGTAAAATCTAAACATTGCTGCGTATATCAACATTTCAGTGCATAGTGCTATTAAATGACCTGCGATCAATATCAATAACAATTATCATGTTATAATTTCCAAGCATCTGAAGCGATCTCACGGATGACCAATAATCCTCTAAAACTAGGATTTCTACTAGTAAGTTTTTTTTTTACTTCATTGTGAACTGTTTACAGTAGAATATAGATAATGCTTGAATTGGTAGGAAATCAAGGACGTACAGAGTTCAGATAAGCTTAATATATATGTATAATTATTTTGAGTAAGCTATAGAAATTCATTGTGGTAAAATTGATATGAATTTCCGGCGCCGGACTAGACATTAAAATCAAGCCTTGAATATTTTCAAACAAAAAGCGGTGACATTTTCATATTTTATACGGTATAGTATAAGAACTGGAAATGCAGACTCAGTTAAAAAGGTTAATGAGTTTTTATGGTACATTATTTTTAATGCATTTACATTATTATTGTACGAGGAAACTTGTTGATATTGTTTGTTTGACATTAAAGTTTTTGTATGGAGTATGGATATTATGAGAATTATTTACCGTAAGTATATAAACATTAAATCTACTATTATTTACAGTTTTAAAGTTTTACGTAACACAGCATTTCATGAAGGTTGTACTAATTCAGACCAAATATTATCTATAGTATACACAGAATATTTTATGTTTAATACGTTAAGGAATTTGTCGTTTTTAGACTCGGACGAGCCTTCACACTGGCGTATACATATATATGGTAGCAGCAGTATTGGCAGTACTGTGAAGCAGTAAATGTGCACGGGAGATGCTATTTAACAACTTCACTACTTGTACACAGATGTATACTTAAGTACATACCTGCGTTAACTGTGACAAAACGATGATGTATCAAAGATTGCGTGAGTGTTTTTATTTTTTATGTACAAAATATAATGTTTGCACACGTACTCAGTACAATGCAAGTCAAAAACGAAAAAGGGTATTACCTGCCGCAGCCTGCATTAGAACACACGTCTATGTGACTCCAGGTCAGGAACATGTAGCTAATTGAAGTTAATTTGAAGCTTCTTTTTATTTGGAATGAAAAACTTAATTATTGGATTAATGATTACAAATGTATTAGTATTGATGTAGGAGTTCATAATTTTGTTTATCGCAATGATAATACTGAAAACTTATAAAAAACATAGCTTCGCGATCCTTTATGGCTCGCGCGTAGGTGTCAGGTGTGACAGTTTTTGAAAGCGCGTTTTATTTGTTAACGACCTCTTGGAGATAATCTGAGTTTTAACTGACCCGCTTTCGTGCCAGAATGAAAATTGTAAACGCTTTAAGCTCATTCCAAAAAGTGCTTTGTTATCATAACTCTAGTTTTTTTTCGACTTGTCAGTAATTTTAATTTTTTTAATGAAACTATTTCTATGCATGCTTACAGCTTTTGACAATACGATTGACAATTTTTCTGCACTTCCCGTTGTTCTCAGTGAAAAATCAGTTCCCCCCACCCGTCGTATCATTACAATAATTATACTCCCTCTTTTAGTCACTTATAGTTCTTGGCAGCAATGTGTAATGTGTGTACGCAGCAGATTGCATGATAGTATAGTTACTGGTTTAAATTGATTTTTAAAACTTCAAGAATTTTTGAGCACAAATTAAAACCATTGAAATCCTTTGTTTTCTCTGCTCTGCGGAAAATCTTAAAAATTTGAAGGCATTTTTGTCATAACTGTATACTGTACCGATGTTAACCAACCTCGAACTCAAGTATTCGCCCTATCTTAGCTCCGTTTAAAAAATACATGATATATACACCAGTGTTTGTTTTCTGCAGAAAGCATCTGACTTTCGGAGGTGGCTAACTTACCATTTACCAGGTGGCAACGCCGCCCGCAATTATTACCAATTCAGTATTCTCTCGTTGAGATTGCCATTAAAGGTGTTTGCAACTTTACAAGAGTTATAGTAGTAGTTTTTAGTCAATATGGCTCAGGAGGCCGTCACAAGTCGCGAAGTTGAGTTGGAGAAGAAGAGTAGCATTCAAGTACCTGAAGAGGAGTCCCATCCATCGACTGTTGAGGAGTGCAATTTGAGTATTCTACGTGATCAGGATCTCTGCGATGTAACATTCTTTGTTGGACCAGAGAGAAAGGAGATAAAATGCCACAAAATATTTTTAAAAGCCAGATCACCCGTCTTCAAAATTAAATTCTCGGGCAGATGGGACACTGGATCCGAGGATTTGTCTGAGGTTCATTTACCAGAAGAAAATCCAGAAGCGTTCGAATCCTTTTTGGAGGTGAATTATAAAATTGTGAACTAACTTGATTTCGAAGAGGATAATTTCTCAGGCAGATAAAGTATTGTTGTAAATATTTATGCCGTACGGATGTATGTAAACTTGGACGATTGTTTGTGGAAAATTTATTTTTAATCTTAGCAATTTTTCCTGCTAGTTCATCTACACGGATAAGTTCAGCGGGAACCTTGCTGATGTCATGAAGATCTTTCCGCTCGCGAATTATTACGACGTGGACCCTCTGATTCGGAAATGTGAAGAAGTTATGGCTAGAGAATATTCAACTTATAGCAATACTTTTGAAATCTACCAATCAGCGCTTTTATATTCTTTGACGTCGCTTATCAACAATATTGAGATTTTTATAGGAAGGTATCGTATTCGAAAGCATTTTTGTTCAAAGAGCTTATGTACACACTTGACGGATAAAATAAGTGTGTGAACAAACGTAAATGCATTTATTGACATTTTCAGAAATTTTTCAACTTTAGCTACTCATCCTATCATTGAAACTCTGGATGAGCATACCTTGATACGAATCTTAAGTAGGAATGGTCTACAAGTGGAAGAATTGCAGTTGTTCAAAATGATTAGGAGGTTAAAATTTGAACAATACATGTTTCGTACTGATTGTGGCTGGAAAATAGAATCGTGATGCATACCTTTTCTGAAAATTTTAGATGGGCCGAGGTTCAAATGATATGTGATCCCCAACGTGAAGGGCAAGATGAGCGAGAGATCTTAAAAACCTTAATCACGTTCATTAGATTTCCATTAATGTCGCTAGAGCAGTTCGCCAATGAAGTTGTTCCGTCTAAAATCCTTCCGGATGATCAAGTCCTCGATCTATTTATGTATTTTTCTAGTGCTCCTACAATGAGGTGAATTTATGCGACTCCTGGACGTATTTTAATGCAATAATACAAGAGTTAATAACTATATTTAAAGCATATCCAAAAAGTGCTTTCTCGTTACACCTAAACCCATTCAGTAACTCGTTTGATGTTTTGAATTTCTCCACAGGACCGCTTTAATCCAAAAAATACCTTTTTCTAAAGAACATCGTGGACTGGAAAGAACTATTTGGTTATATCCGAATGAAATTGATCCCCGCGCCACTTCGCTTCCTGTATATCAGGCATCGGCCCATGCTCAAATAGATATGTTGAGGCATGAAATGTTTATTTTTTGACCACTTAGCCACTTATTTTAGAATTTAAGTTGTAGATGGGACATATTATGTATATCTGAGCTAATGAAATTACCCGGCGTTAATTTATTCATTGTTATGATATTTGCTTAGCTTCGTTTACCAAGCGGGTCGATGTCTGCCCCACCGGAATCTAGTCCTCACAGGACTTATAATTCGAGGACCCTTACTTTTATTTTTTGAAAAACGCTTGCGAAATTCGCCTCAAATGCCAGCACAAGCATCGAGACAAAACATGAGTATATATATCGGCGAGAAAGACGCGACCGGTTCTGTAAAACTAATTTGTAGCCTGATCACAAAGCTACAACCTGGAGTAACTACTCTTTTTGATATTCCCAGCGAAAGCACTGTGCCACTAGTACATGGCAGGCAATATCAAGTAATTGTGCAGTATGATGTAAGCCACGAGAATGAAATACAAACTTCTCATAATGAAAAACTTCTTAAACGCTGGTACTGTATATGGTTGCAAAGCTGAAACAAACTGTTGTTGCTTTTTTCAGACATGCTACCCTCTCGTCGTAAAAGGAGCCGCTCGGGTGGATCCAGCTTTAGATCCAATTGGCAAGTCAAGGCTGCATGGATCCTGTAAAGATGTGAATCATGTTGGAAGCTACTACCTAACTAATTTTAATATCTCAACATTTTTATACGATCACCAAACTCGAACCTGTAAATCCCCATTTAACCAAAACACATTCGGGTCGCATGTAGTCAGAGGCCTGAAACTAGCTTATTTTTGATTCATGATTTTGGAATGTGAAATCCTTAATCTCAATTGTAACTATTTGTTCCGCCGACGTGCTTTAATTTACATTTGTTGGATTTTTACAATTCAAAATTATGTGTCAAAAATATTCTGAAATCAATTATTTCAAGTCTAATAAATGTTGATCTTTTGATTTCTTGGACTCCATATAGTACCTTGTATTTTTATTAAGAAAATGTTAGTAGTAAAATGAAAATATTATTTTATTGCATGTGGCAGTAAGAGTACAATGACGATTCGGTTGGAAAGTATAAATACCTTTTGTTGCTAATATGCTTCTGCAATTTCTTACAGAGAATTCCAATGAAATGAAATATTTGTGCATGGAATTTGTAAAAACATGCCACATTCCCTCCGAATAGAATGGAGATGTAATTTATTATTACCCTTTACATTCAGGCAGTCAATACTGGTAAAGAAAAACATGTGTGCACCTGTGTATTAATTTATATTTATGTGCCTAGTTCGTGTAGGGTTGGAACTTACTTATCTTTCGATCAGTGGAGTCGGAGTATCACCTACACAAATTCTTGGGAACAAGTTTCGTTTTCCAGAAAACACTACTGAGAAAATCTGCTTTTAATTTCACACCTGAAGTACCATGTATGGTGTGTAAGTCAGACCACAGGCAAAGATTTAGGTACTCTGCAATTTTATGAGACCATATATATGGTACTAGTAGCAGCTACACAAGGGGTTTTTGAAATATATGAACGATTTTTGCTGGTTTCCAATGCGGGGTCTGGCGCAAAACAAGGATGAAAATTCAGGTTAGAAAATGTGTTCCGGAACCAAAAAAATTAAGTCAGGTTTAATTTAATGAACAAACTTCTATGCAGACATGAATTAAAACTAATAGAAGGAAAAATTATGTTCGCGAGAGTTCTCAGCGATTTAATTTATGTGTACAAAACACACCACAAATACCGCCATTACCAACACCAATACACACATACATAGATAGTTGATTAAACGGTCCATTAACAGTTTGCTCTTCTTCACGTCCTCCCCATTTCTTACGTGACAAACTTAAATACAAATTAACGCCGTTATAATTATAATGCATAAGAATTTCTCCGGTTCTGGACTCACTTGTCATGTAGAGGT
>JAQFXU010000295.1:0-62957 GCA_034693705.1 Spatulosminthurus flaviceps | reverse complement strand
AAGTTAGAATTTTCTTATTTCGAAGTTTTTGGTTTTATTTTTAAATAATAATTTACCTATAATTAAAAAGTTTAATTATTTTGCTATTCGCATCTTCGCACTGCATTTTTTGCCGCAACTTGTGTTCCCTTAATTTTGAACTTGGCCTATTTATTTAGCATTCCATTTTTATTTATACTCATTGTGCTCTGTGTTCTGTGTTTCGGGTTGAATCATTGTAAAATAAAAAAATATTGTACAAAAAACATTATTACTACAGGTATAGAGATAATACTATAATGATGCATCCTATAAAATATAAAAAAATTAATGCAGTAAAAAAATGACTTGATGACTTCTTTCAATAGTTCGAGTTTATTATTTTTGCATAGTAGTGTAGCCAATAAAAAATATTATTTCTGGTAATTTTAGTTTCCTAATAATGTTATCATTAAATTTTTGATTATAGAATATTATAATATCCAACCGTTGAACGAGTTTATTATTTCGTTGAACAAAATCCAATGTTTTTAATTCTAGGGATATTAAACAAATAAAAATGTTTTTGATTGAGTAGCCATAAGAATCGTATGGAAGAGTTTTAGACAAAAACCCAAAAACCCTGGATTTTTGGGTTTTTGGGTATTTGGGCAGTTGGGTAATTGATATGTACATCTCCATGTCAATGATACACAACATCATTTCAGCGGTTATTCGTGAATAATTACATTTGCGTATACTATACAGTTTGAAATGACTTCAAATCAACTTATTTAAATAATATGAAATATATAAATTCGAAACAACTATTATTTTCAACTTTCCTAGTATTACTATATTAATCAAAAACCCGACTACCCCAAAACCCAAAATATTTGATACCCAAAAACCACACAAAAACCCAAAAACCCAGGGTTTTTGGGTTTTTGCCTCTGCCAACACTGATTTTATTGTTAGAATGTTAATTCTCCTAACCAATCGCAGCTATATATAGTTTATAATGTCGGGTGATAATATTTGTTGAAAGATCTCACAGCTAAAAGTACTGAAATTGAATTTTAGGGATATTGAATTGTTATAGTTCACCCGCCTAATCTCAGTATATCATTGTTTCACCTATAAGCAGTCGCATATGCATGGAACTTCAATGGAACATATATAAATGATTTTCCTGATTAGCCACATATTCCTATAATGTGATAAGGAAAGCATATATCACCGGTAATTTTACTCTTTAAATGGAGTGAATACAATTCTTTCGAAACTTGGTAATAAACACAACTTAAACAGCATATGCGGAAGCATAATGAATTATTATTACTGCTTATACCAAATATTAAATTAATTATTATCACTCCAGTTTTCCCATCCCGCATTGTATTTACCCAACCAATGAATAGTTATTATTGGGGAAACATTGACACTTTTGATACAAGCATTATAAACCCTTTCCTCACCAAGTGTCCGAGTAAACGTGAGAAAATTATATAGATCGATTTAATGGGACAGTTATATGGATAAATTTAGCCATAAAATTCTTCTTATTTCCAGAACCATTTATGTACATATATTAAAAATGAGCAACGGCAAGTGTCTATGCATTGACAGTCGCTTCGAATCGCCATGGATACGTTCCCTTCTCCTGCTCCCACTTCTAACTTCTAATTATTAATATATTATTGTTGTAAACTTAAAACTAAACTTAACTTACGAAATCGAGGGATTCAATCTGTAGTTTTCACTACAATAATAATTATTATTGGCATTGTCCGTCCGACCTTCTTACAATAAACACCTCTTGAGACGTTTCTCCTCCTCTTTTATTTTAATACATTTTCTTTCGAAAATGGGAATACAACAAAAAGCCATGCACATATTTATGTTTTTTCACAAAATTATTGACAAAATTACCTATATTTATGTGCATGTTATATATAAATAATGGTTGACATACAGTAAAAACCCTTTAAGCCGGTTCTTCAGGGGACCGAAAAATTTGACCGGTTTATCGAGGGACCGGCTTATCGATTTGCGTACCCATTAATATGAATTTGGAGGGACCTTTTACCATTGACCGAAATAGCGAAAAACCGGCTTAAAGGGGGGGCTGGCTTAAAGGGTATTTACTGTATGTATAAATCAGTACGGCACTTTGGCTGATTCACATATTGCATATCGAAGTAAACATTCAATTCGTGTAGACGAAAAGGTACTTGTCTCAATTTTTTAGAGCACGAAGTCCATGAGGAAAGTGTTCGGCCAAAACATTGTAGAATGAAAATATGATGATTTTTTAAATAAATTGAATAAACACCTCTAAACCTTTTTAAGCGTTGACATTTTTGGGGAAATTTTTATTGGTTGTGCGTTGTGGAGTTCATTTCCCAGGTTTGCTTTATTTGGTGGCCAGTTTTCATGACCCTACCGTCCCATTATGCCCATTCCTCATTTAAACTTCGCTAGTATTCTACAGATTTCAAGTGCAATGTACGGCAATGGTTATCTATTTATGTGTGAGAATAAGATTGATGGTGCTCTCTACGATAATGGCCAGAAGTGTGAAAACCATTCCTCGGTCCACAAAATACAAGGAGCCGATCTGAACCCGCAGGTCCCGTGCGGATTTGAGGAACAGTATAAATTCTTTCGTTGGCCTTGATTTCAATTTCCATGACATGAGCAGGTCCTTTGAGGTGGAGTAGAATTCCGCAAATCGTGTGTGAACGACGAACAAGAACGAGACCATGACAAATGCTATTGCAGTCATAAGGAAAGCCAATCCACCGTGTGATTTCAGAGACGTATAAATGCTGCGGATGGCTGCCAATACGAAGACCACCTTCATTGATGGCAATGCTATGGCCAAGGAACGGTTGAGGAGGATTTGCATAATTTGGAGACGACGGTATATTTTTTGGAATTCGGAGGTTGTGAACGTATTCATCCCTTTTCCATTCCAATGGTTCTTGTACCTTGAAAATTTGATTAAAGTGACAACGTGTCAATTGTTTTAAACAGGTTATTTCAGAATAATACCCATCGCATCGGTTATAGTTGCTCTGAGAGAAGCCGCGATCAAAGTTTCAGATTTGGTAAAAATTTCGTCAAGGAGGTTTAAATGAAATTACGTTTTTGTCGATTTTTGCATATTATTTCACTAACAATTGGGGCGAAACGGCTGGAATTATGCGAGGTGATGTAACATGGGTTAGTATTTAATGGTCGTTAAGATTACAGAAAGAATTTATGATCGACACAAAAGTATTTGGGTCAATTTTGGTCATGGTCAATGGTGGTCAAAGTAGTTCAAAATGTCCTTCAAAAAAAGGCTTTAACTATTTTTGGACCACGATTTCGGTCACAATTCGGTCACAAATTCGGTCAAAATTTGGATAATAATTACGGTCACAATTTGGTCACATTTTCGGTCACAAGTGCGGTCACAATTTCAGTCACAATCTCTCAGTTTGAAAAACCTTTTTGAATTCCAGTGACGTAGCATTATATTTTGGTTAAATTTCTTATAAAGGTCACGTTGGTTTTTCGTAACCACGTCGGGTCCTAGTCCCTTCAATGTTTTGCTCATTCGCTCATACGTCATTTTTCTAAAATTTGAATTCATAATAGTAAAATATTTACCAAAGAAATTTAATGATGGAGACACCATTCCAGCAATATGAAAACACAGGAAAGGCCAAGAGGTACATTAAGGCCCAGAGAGTGAACCAATGGTAGATTTGGAAAATCCCTAAAAGGAATATTTTCCACCCAAGAACTTTTTCGGTCTCTAACAAAGATGTTATAAAAGCAGGCCTCCTGCAATTTCGAAACAAGGTCATCATCCTCACGCAACAAATGAATGTTCCGGCCCTCCGGAAGAAAATCATAAATTTTTCGCATCCGGAATTTTCACATTCTTCTGTATCCTCCCTAGTTTTTCTCACATGATATTTCCCTATATAAAAAAAGCCCAGTAAAACTTAGAATACATTTTCCAAATTCTACATCAACAATATATACTCTTTTAATAAGAGCCCTTTACTCTGAACAAGATCCGGAAATTCAATACATTGATTCCAGAAATGCAGAAGCTCCTTCTTCTGCCGGACCAATGCAATTTGAAGACATATTGGGAAAATTGTGATGATGATTGCATATTGCATGGAAATTTTTGTTCTTGAAGAGACTTTTGAGGAATTCTCGGAAGCTAAATTCACGTACTTGGAAATGAGGAAACCTTCGTAGAAAATGTGTGCAAAAATATTAAAGTACCAGAAAAACTTGTTTTTCCACGTATTTTCCCTTAATTCCACCCGATTTTTCCCCCTATTCCATCGATATGGAGTACATTTCCAAAAATCCGCAGTTTCCACCGCATTTCCAATGCTTTTTAAGCATGCCTTACTCAGCATTTTTTTGAGCGGCTAATGCGAAAATTCAACGCAATATCCTACTTAAATCCACATAATGGAGTAGCTTATATTATTTAGCTTGAGTAAATTCCATTGCGTAACTTTTTAGGTCAAAATGATTTAGGAAATTTAGCAAATCATTAAGAAAAAAATAACTATGCCCTTTAACATTTAAAGCCTTCAAACATCAACTGCTAAAAATGAATTGCCCTAAATACTCTATATTTACCTGGAACTATGGTGAAATATAATGTTTTCCTCTTTAAATTGAGTGAATATTCTTTCGAAACTTGCATTAACAAACCCAACTTAAACATATAAATAAACCATAATAAACCATTATTACAGTTGATTCGTAAATACCTAATATTAGAATAATTATTATCACTTCAGTTTTCCCAGGTCTCTTTGTATTTACCCTTCCAATTTTAGGGGAAGCGTTCACACTTTTGATAGAATCATTAAGCTCTTTCCTCACTTCCTTAAAGCAGCCGAGTATATATGAATAAAATATTTAGATTGATACGATGGAAAATAATTGGTAAATGCCAAACATTTCTTCCTATTTTCTACCATCCAAAACCATTGAGATTCATTTACATAAATTAAAATGAGGCACGGTAAGTGTATGTGTAAATAGAACTGATGATTTTCCGTAGAAAGTAAATGGAAAACTGCGAGACAGCTAAAGCAGCAGAAAACCCCATTGGTTGCTGTGAAACGAGTTAAGTACGGCAAAGGTGACTCCAATTTATTCCCTACACGAAGAAAGGGCGAGGGCGATGGAGGAGGCCCGGACTAAAAACCACCCTTATGCATGACTATTTAATTTTAGGGCAATTTTACATACATTTTGTTTGTCAAATTATTCGTGTAAGAAATTAAATATGTAAATTAGTATGAATCCTGAGAATAAGACGTGGTGTTGAAATTCCCAGAAAATTCGGATTCATTTCCCAGGTTTGCTTTATTTGGTGGTCGTTGGCGACTGATAGCGAAGTGTGCTAAGTACTCGTTTACGAGTGTTGTCTGAGTCCCGGGTTCGAATCCCGGAGTGGCTTCTAGTTCGTATCAAAGGAAAGGGGTTTTTTCCCACTGGGTTTTTCCCCTGACCGCTCAGACATATGACCGCCAAGCGAGTTTACAATGATGGCCCCAGAAAGCCCGAGTTACTCATAGATAGGGTCAATCATTAAAACTTTTTATTGCGATTTAACTAATAAAGACTCAAGATGGTTGACAACTCTGTAAGACCTTAGAATATGTATCGGAGTTTAAACCCACGTTTTTTTTATTTGGTGGTCAGGTTTCATGTCCCTACCTTGCCGCTATGTCCAATCTTCATTTAAACCGTGCTATAATTCTGCAGAATTCAAGTGTAATGTACAGCAATGATTATCTATTTATGTGTGAGAATAAGATTGATGGTGCTCTCAACGATAATGGCCAGAAGTGTGAAAACCATTCCTCGGTCCACAAAATACAGTGAGCCGATCTGAACTCTCAAGTCCCGTGCGGATTTGAGGAACAGTGTAAATTCTTTGGTTGGTCTTGATTTCAACTTCCACGACATGAGCACGTCCTTTGAGGTGGAGTAGAATTCCGCAAATCGTGTGTGAACGACGAGCAAGAACGAGACCATGACAAATGCTATTACAGTCATGAGGAAAGCCAATCCACCGTGTGATTTCAGAGACGTGTAAATGCTACGGATGGCTGCCAATACGAAGACCACTTTCATGGATGGCAATGCTATGACCATGGAACGGTTGAAGAGGATTTGCGTGATTTGGAGACGACGGTATGTTTTTTGGAATTCGGAGGTTGTCAGGGTATTCAGTTTTCCATTCGAATGGTTCTTGTACCTTGAAAATTAAAATAATATGTCAGTAGTTTATAACAGTGTAATTGGAAATTTATTACTTGATAATTCGAGGACAATACAAATGTGCCCAAAATTGAAGTTGCGAAGTATATTTTCTCATTGCGCGTTTTTTAAGCCTCATTGAAAAAAAATTTCATCTCTCCAACATTACCATGGTGGTTACAATGGGGCACGATGTCCAATTCATTAGCATTGGGTAAACGGAGAACCATTATCATAGGCTTCCTCGGTCCCGCATAAAAGTTGATGGCAGACAGAGTGAAAATGAAAATTTGGATTTTGGCCACACATTATAGGGATTTTCTAGTAAGTAACACAAATCCAACTATTTTCCTTATATGCCCCCCAAATTCCTTGGAAATATCCTTAAATAATCAAGGATGCATTTTTACCTTTCCAAGGCAAGGACCATAGTCATGGGATGAAAAGTATGAATTATTATGTTGGGGGGGGGGTGCAAAAAGGATGACGATAAAAACTTTCAGTAGGCCCCAAAAATGCCTATAAGGGTGGGCGCACATAGAACCTTTTTCTTCCGCAACCGCAAAGTTTTTTACGTTACGGTAGGAACCACACGCATAGAAACCATTTGTTACCATTGAAAGCGATAAGCATTGCGAGGTACGTTTCTTCCGTATTACGGAAAGAAATTTTTGCTGTTACGGAAAAAAAGTTCTATGTGCGCCCACCCTAACTCTTTGGGGCAAAATCCGATTTTTATGTTCATTCCATCTGCCCAATCACTTTTTGGGACAGACTTAAATTTCAATCCGGTATCGCTTCTTATAAGGGCCACGTAGGTATGTATTAAATTATCGAGTCGAAAAAAATCAGGATTTCTAGTCATGTCCATTTTTCGCTGACACAGTATTTAACAAAAAAATTTCACATTCATAAAAATAATACTATTTACCGAAGATATCCAATGATGGAAACGCCATTCCAGCAATAGGAAACCAAAGGAAAGGCCAAGAGGTACATTAAGGCCCAGAGAGTGAACCAAAGGTAGACTTGGAAAATCCCTAAAAGGAATATTTCCCACCCCAAACCTTTTTCGCTTGTTACCAAAGATGTCAGAAAAGCAGGTCTCCTCCAATTTCTAAACAAGGTCATCATCCTCACACAACAAATGAATGTTCCGGCCTTCCGGAAGAAAATCATAAATTTTTCGCATCCGGAATTTTCACATTCTCCTGTATCTCCCCTAGTTTTTCTCACATGATATTTTCCTATATAAAAGAACAAGAACCCAAAATTTTTAAAAATTCCCTTCTTATTAGTAATTACGTATAAATTCTTAAAAATGGGTCATTTACTTTGAATGAGATCTGGAAATTCAATAGATTGGTTCCAGAAATGAAGGAGCTCCTTCTTCTGCCGGACCAACGCCATTTGAAGACATGTTGGGAAAATTGTGATGATGATCGCGTATTGCAAGGAAACTTTCGTGCTTGAAGAGACTTGTGAGAAATCGTTGGACATAAAAATCAGGTACTTGGAAATGAGGAAAAATTCATAGAAAATGTGTGCGAAAATGTTGAAGTACCAGAAAAACTTATTTTTCCAAGTATTTTCCTTTAATTCCACCCGATTTTTTTCAATGTTCCACCGGTATGGGGCGCATTTCCAAAAATCCGCAGTTTCCACCGCATTTCCAATACTTTTTAAGCAGGACTTGCTCAGCATCGTTTTGACAGGGGAATATGCGAAGGTTCAATGGAATGTCATGGAGTGTCTCGTCATTGAAGTGTAATATTGGCCTGTATAAATTCGGTTGATTTTTGGTCAAGTTAATGACCCGTAATTTCCGAAATAATTAAGCAGATAATAATTATTCCCTTTAACATTTAACGCCTCACATTAACTACTAAAACGTTACTCCACTAATCACGCTATTTACTTGGACATATAGTGAAATATTGTCAAAATTATTTACGACTTTTTTCCAAATAATAAAGGAGATAATTACTATTCCCTTTTAACCTTTAACATCTAAAATTAACCGCTAAAAATAAATGACATTTTAACTACAACCTATTCACTTGGATATTGTGAAATAAAATTTGGCTTCTTTAAACTGGCTAAATATAATTCGTTGGAATTTTCCTAATAAACCAAACTTAAACACATAGGCGGAACCCTAATGAACTATTATTAGAGTTTATTCGGTATTAATACACAATATTAAAATATCATCACTCCAGTTTACCCATGTATATTTGTAATTATCCAACCAAAGAATAATTATTGGGGGACGTTGACACACTATTATTGATAGGGTTATCAAACCCTAAAGTCACTTTCAATTTATAATCGATTGTACTTGAGTTTCAATTTTTGGCGAGTCACTATGTCCAAGCACTTTTTAACTCAGAAGCTTCAAAGAAAGATTGTCCGCCGTTTAAATACATTGGGAGCAATTGCACTTAGAGCCCGTTCATAGCCCCTATGGTAGACATAGGGAGGCGAAAATTTTGAAAATCGATGTAGATGGTAGTTATGCTTTAAAAATATATTTTCCCTATTTTTAACAATGCACTTCGAATAGGGTCAAAAATGAACTGAACCAAAAGGGGAAAAAAGTCTAGTGTGCGCGGGGCAATTGTTCATTTTTCAGGGGGGATTTTAGCCGGGGTGGCAGTTGTCATCGGGGCAGATGGCATGGGGGCAGTTGCCGGGGTGGCTAATCGCCGGACACGTTGGTGTTTACTAATGGAACTGGAAGACGTGCATTAAAATTATTTTATATTTCAATTAGGTTAATTTGAAGAATATAATTGGAGGAATGTTCACATTTTAAAAAATTATGAAACCCCTCTTGTCACTTCAATTGATATCAGAGAGTGGGGATGAATAAATTATTTTGATCGATACAGTGGAAACTTGCATGAAATAAAATTCCTCTGTACTTTCCTATTTAAAATCCTAACCATTCATACATTATTGCTAAGTATGAAGTATGAATAATCACTGTTTTGATCATTTTAAAAAATCCCTTCTCAATGGTGAAAAAGGTTTGTTTGTAGAAATTGCTAGTCACGTTAAAATTGATTTAACTATGAATTCATACTTTGACCATTTATAATAATAAATGGCACTACACATGATTTGAAATATAGCATTACACATTTTTTTAAAGACGTTCCCTGAACAGAGTAATTATTTTGGAAAAAAATTAATTTTGAATGTTTTTAACAAATAATTATTTAAACTAATTAATAAATTTTAAGTAAATATTTAATGTGAAACTACCGTTGAAAACTTTTTTATGGAGCCTTCTTTCCATATATAGGGATGGGCTAGCCCCCTTAAGTAGTATTTTCACGTTTTCTTTAAATCGGGGCATCTCCAAAAAGTAATTCCTATGACCACTACATGAACGAAATTAATAGTCGTGCTAGCCAGCGAGCTAGCAATATCTTCCGAAAGTTGCTCCGCCTTTTCCACCAAAATTCTTAATTTAACTAGAAGTGGGGTGCCGTGAAAGGTTAGGCATAGGGGTAGTTTTTGTCGCTGAATACAGTGCAGTCAGAAGATTTTCGAGGAAACATTTTCCTGGATAAGATAACTGGACATTTTGGAAGCGACTTTCAGTAAAATCCAGGAGCTGGACATGAAAATATAGGCGAAGGGAAAGGAGCTTAAGAAAAATAAAGAAAAAATTACTTTTTCTTTACTTTCGATCGAAATAATTTCAAGACTCAAAATCAAAGAATCTGTTCGTTCCTAACATCATGAAGAAACGGATGGAGCTACACCTAGGAAACGAGATATGCTGACTGCCACCAATGAAATCCCATACAACTTTGAGTTCTATTGGTGGATTATCATAACATCACCTTTCAAATAGAGTAACTACACAACAGAAGGACTGCATGAAATACAACTGCGGCTACAACCTTTTCGGATAAGACGAGATCCTAATTACTGTGTCCACGGGTCCACTGCGGACGATTATGAATGCATCTTTAGTGTTCTCTTAACTAAATTTTTAATTGTAAAATACACTTTTGTACATACAATTTCTAGCTTTATGAGTTACTGAAGGGAGAACAGTCAATATTTGTACTGATTTAGGAATAGCTCGTTAAGTTAGTCATAGTCGTTAATAAGTCATGAAATGAAAATGAAAAATAAAATGAAATTCGATGCACGGCAATAATTTTATTATTACTATTTATGTGTGAGAATAAGATTGATGGTGCTTTCAATAATAATGGCCAAGAGGGTAAAAACCATTCCTCGGTCCACAAAATACAAAGAGCCAATCTCTACCCTCACGTTCCGAGCGGATCTGAGGAACCGTGTAAATTCCTTTGTAGGTCTTGATTTCAATTTCCATGACAAGAGTAAATCCTTTGAGGATGTGTAGAACTCGGCAAATTTTGTGTGAAGGACGAGGAGGAACAAGACCATGACAAATGCTATTACCGTCATGAGGAAAGCCAATCCACCATGAGCCTTGAGAGACGTGTAAATGCTTCGGATGGCTCCCAACACGAAGACTACTTTAATAGATGGCAATGCAATGGACATGGAACGGTTGAAAAGGATTTGCATAATTTCCATACGTCGGTATGTTTTCTGGAATTCCAGGGCTCTCAACTTATTCTTATTTCCATTGGGCTGGTCCTCATCGTACCTTTAAAATTTAAATAACGCGTCATTGATTTTAAATCAGCTAAACCTCAAAATATTTTTCATCCGTACCAGATTTTTTAATTAGAGTTATCTAAATGATTAAAGCAGCAATTTTGTTCAACAACTTTGGTTGCAATTTGGGTCAGAATTATTTGCATAGTTTTGGTCGTACAAACTATGCACAGTTAGGCCGATTACCTCCAAACCGGACAAGGTGAATTTTACCAAAAATTGAACTAATGGTATAATTTGGTTCGACAAGCTCCATTAGTGTAGCGGCAATGGACTCGGGTTTACTCGAGGGTCGTCTGAGTCTTACTCGGGTTCGAATCCCGGGAGTGGTATGTAATTTGGCTCAAGGAAAGGGGTTTTTTCCCACTGGGTTTTTCCCCTGACCGCTCAGATCTTTGACAGCTTGTGCGAGGATTCCTCATAGATAGGGATAACCATTGAAACTTTGTAACTAATTTGAATAAAGGCTTAAGATGGTTGACAACTTTTAGACCTTCGGAAATGAATCGGAGTATAAACCCCCACTTTTTTTGTATAATTTGGTTCAAATTAATTTTTGAGATCATCATGGCCAACTACATCTTGACGAAAAAAACTTTTCCCTCTACTGCTACCATTATGGCCACAATGGGGCAAATGGTCAAATTCCTTACTGTTCGTTAAATGGAGACACTTTCTTTACAACGGTGTGCGGCCCCCTCGCATTCTAGAATATATTGTAATGTGTAAAAATTGATTTTTGTCCAAAACATTATGCGCATTTTACTCCACTATTAACCATTTCCGTAGTGAAATCCCTAGCTTTTCGATAGTTAAACTAACTATAGTTAATTTAATCATGGTTAAATCCCCTAGTAAAATCAAGGTCTAACTGTGCTATGTGAAAAAACCTTAATATTAATAATGATCATAATTACCGAAGAAATTTAATGATGGAGACACCATTCCAGCAATACGCAAGGACAGGGAAGGCCAAGAGGTACATAAGAGCCCAAAGAGTGAACCAAAGGTAGACTTGGAAAATCCCTAAAAGAAATATTTTCCACCCAAATACTTTTTCGCTCGTTACCAGCGATGTAATAAAGGCAGGCCTCCTCCAATTTCTAAACAAGGTCATCATCCTCACACAACAAATGAATGTTCCGGACCTCCGGAAGAAAATCATAAATTTTTCGCATCCGGAATTTTCACACTCTCCTGTGTCTACCTTAGTTTTTCTCACGTGATATTTCCCTGCATAAAAAAGCACATTTAATAAACCAATCTTTCAGGACTAGAAAATACAAATCCTTAAAACGAGTCATTTACTTTGAATGAGATCCGGAAATTCAATAGATTGATTCCAGAAATGAAGAAGCTCTTTCTTCTGCCGGACCAATGCCATTTGAAAAAATATTGGGAAAATTGTGATGATGATTGCATATTGCATGGATACTTTCGTGCTTGAAGAGACTTTTGAAAAATCCTCGGAAGCAAAAATCAGGTACTTGGATATGAGGAAAGCTTCGTAGAAAATGTGGGCAAAAATATTGAAGTACCAGAAAAACTTGTTTTTCCTTGTATTTTGGCTTAATTCCACCCTATTTTTCCCGCTATTCCACCGGTAAGGGGCACATTTCCAAAAATCCGCCGTTTCCACCGCATTTCCAATACTTTTTAAACAAGACTTGCTCAGCATTGTTTTCAGAAGCAAATGTTGAAATTCAATGAATATTATCTGAACGTACACAACTGAAGTAATTGAGTCACGCATTTATATCTAACAACTTTATTTTGTAGCAATTGAGGTCAAAATATCTCCGGAAATTTTCCAACCAATTACCAACATATTAAATGCCATCAAAATAAACCTTTTCTCTGTAAAGGTACAGTTATTATTCCCTGGAAATTTCGTTATAATATTTATATATAACTGAAACAAAATGCTGAACGATTCAATTAGGTTATCACTAATTGCCAAATATTAACCGATTATCACTCTATAGTTTTGTCACGTAAGTTTATTTGCGCAACAAAAGATTAATAAAAATAATTATTATTGGTAGAAAATGATGGCACCACTGAGGGAAGTATTTAACCTTTCGGCACTTCAGTTTATATCGGGCCGTATAGCGGTCAGGGGTTTATTATTTGGTCCATGCCCCATATGGTTTAACCCGAAGCAAATTAAGTCCATGCAATGGAAACTTATGTAACCATTTAAGTTTGGCTAATTTCAACTATAATCGTAGCCATTCGTACATTTTATATGATTAAGGATAAAAAGTGCACGTAATTCGTTTACATAAAAAATAAACGTGCATACATTTTTGTCACATAACAAAATTGTTACACATTAACTAGTATTGCACGTGGGGGGATTCACATCAAAGAAAACATTCAATTCGAGGAGACAAGCTACTGAAATAAATAGAGCGTAGAAACAGCTAGCCAAAATAGCTACTTTCCTATCCAAATAAAATCCATTGAGTGCTAACATCCCGTAGAATAGTATTAACGAGATGATTAGGAGCATCACAGAATATTCCAAGCCGGCGGAATTAATTTGAATAAAATTGTCCCCTTCGGCATTCTCTGCTATCATTGATCCTTTGATGAGCCATGGGAGGCCCAAAGCCAAAAGTATATCGAAGATGTTTGAGCCTATTGAAGTACTAATGCTCATTGAACCGAGTCCTGCAATAATTGTATAAAAATTAAATTGATTTTCAATTACAAACATTCTAAAGCAATGGACTCACTGAATCAAAATAAATTATAAAAAGCAATTAAAATAAATAATTATTGTTCTTTTCAGCAACACATACCTTGCCTAGCAAGAATCACAGCAGAAACAATCTCAGGAACACTTGCACCCGCTGCGAGAAATGTTAGTCCCATCACAGTGTCCGGGATCTCCAAGGTGTATCCTGAAACATTTAATAATTTTTATTTTCTTCCCGGCGCTATTATGTACGAATCCGTTAAACTTACAATTATTAGTCACCCGCAGATCAATAATTTAATCGCAAAATTCAACCTCCTCCTAGACTTCCGAAAAACCTCGTTAATTTACTCAATCAATTTATTTAAAACGCAAAAACTTGTTTCAAATAATCTCACCAATAACAGTGACAAACCACGTAGCCACATATGAGAGGAGACCAATTAGAAGGAGGCACATGGTCAAAGTTAGCGGGTAATATTGACTCAGCTCATCCTTCCGTACGTCGGGCATAGTTACGGCAAATAGTAATCTTAAGGGCCAGAACAAAATCCATTCGATAAATGCCAAATAACTTTTGTCCTCAGGAAGCTTCAAAGCACTCGCAATGAGTTGATCTGTAAAAAAATCCAACTTGATGTTTTCTTTCCGTATTATGTATTTTCTTAATTTACTACATATGAAAACTCTACCAATATCGTCCTCTTCCTCCTTCCCGGAATCATAGTCCTCGTCATAGTTAGAATTCACTTTCTGTTCTCGGTAAAGCGCGGGATTACTGTCCCATTTTCCGCCTACACCATTAAATTATATTGATCAGAATGAACCTTAAGTTTTGTTTATTGGAAGAAAATGTTTATTTGAAAAAACATTTTTTTAAATTAATATTTATACCTAAAAGTGGGGTGTTTTCATTGGTTGAGCTGACCTTGGATTGTGATACTCGGGACATCACGAACTCCGCGAAATTTTTCAGTCTTGTGTTGTTCCACATCACTGAAACATTAGAATTTCCAAGTTTTGCTCACGTTGCGTTGTCCAAATTTTAATTATTTAATTTTAAAAAATTGTGGAATTTCAAGGAGATGATTATTCACACCAATAATGTAGAGGAAGTAGACCAGTACGAGGACGAGTCCGTGATACCAAAACACCTGACGATTCCCAAGCATTGAAGCCAAGAGAAGGAGAGAGCCAGAGTAAAAAATACAGTCCCGGCTCAGTGGGTACCACTCCAAGTGTAAAGCCTGCAAATTAAATATTTTTTATGAATGTTTACTATGGAAATAATTTTGAAAATGCATATGTGTGTTACTTTAAAATTTCTATGGTGAAGGAACGAACCGAGGAGGCTGCAAATCCACAGCAGGCACAAACTGCAAAAATGTTAAACACAGCACTTCCCGCTACGGTCCCTACTCCAATGTCTCCCTCTGTGATGAACGTACCAATGATATTTGTGAACAGTTCTGGCGCTGAGCTTGTAATAGCCATGAACGTTGCTCCAGCCACATCGCCGGGCAGATTTAGAGCTGTGCGAAACCAATTAATAAATATTATAATCAATTTGTTTTTACATTTTAATTTATATTTGCCATTTGGTCAGAATTTTAAACTATCGTCCTCCATTTGGGCTACATTTTGGTCCCGAATTATGGTAACTCAGTTTCCTTCCTAAAAAGTAGTCATTTTGGTGCGTATTTTGTTGTTCATCGGCCCTCATTTTGGAAATCCCACACTATCCAAATAGTTAATGATATCGTCCAAAATTTCAGCGACATTGTCGAAATCAAAAAGTTTATGGAGGCCTCGTCGAAACTTTTGGTGTCATTGTCCATATTTTAGGGTGCGCCCAAAATTTTGAGCATCGTCCTAATTATTAGACAGTTAGCGCAACTTTTTACGTATCTCCCGTATAAAACTTATAGCACTTCTAGAACGTATAGATGAAAATTTTACATGTAAAATTTTGGTTTATACGGTCCACAAGTTCTATAAGTTTTATACGGGAGATACGTAAGTGGTTGCGCTAACTGCCTATTGTATGCATCATTTAAAATTCAGTCAGCGTTGTCCAAAAATTTTGTCATCTTCCTCCAACGTACGAAATATTGGTTGTCTCCACCAAATATTTTCAATCAATCCTTATGCGAAAATGTGTAATAATTATATCACTGGAAATAATTTACGTAGAATTGAAAATGAAAAAATGTAGCCTTACCTCCACATAATCTCTCAATTGAAGGAACAAAGTAACTATCACAGACAAGAGTAATGGCGTAAAAAATATACACTGAGACAAAGAAGTGAGCCAAAACAGCTCCAGACTGTCGTTGTTCCTGTGTAAAAATGTCATCAGGAAATTCAAGGATAGCCGGATTTGTGCAGTTGAGAAGATTGTCAATCTCCCCAGCTCGTAAAATGTTCTTTTGCTCTCCAGTCACTTTCAATAAGCCAGTGGAACCTTCAAAAAATTGTATGAACCGATCATGTACATAATAAATCTTACACGTGCACCTGTTCTCAATCTTAATCAATTTACTCATAGTTTTTATCACTACTGAATTTAACCGGACTGGAATAATTATTTTATGTACGGTAAAAATCATCATTCTTATCTGTAATTGTTTTCATACTCAGCAAGACAAAAAATAGTTTGTTGTCACAGGTTAATTTTTGAATTATGACAGTTCAAGTAGTAATATTTATCAACAAGAGCAAAAATTTTTCTTGAGGAGAATGTGACTGAGCTTATTCACATTTCCTTGGCTCTCTCTCTAATAAAATTTAAATCTTCGTATTTTGAAAATTCTTAGCTAATAATGATGTTAAAAAATGTAATTATTTTGGTGTAACGAAAGCTTAAAAAAATTTGCATGTAAACTTGAAGCACATGCAACCAAACCGGCAGGTATATTTACCCTTGAGTTTTCCCTCGGCAATATTTAAAGGCACAGCGGACACCTCCACACTCAAACTTGTGTACACAAACCAAAGGGCAAAAATCCCAAGAAAAATTCTTCTCTTGTATTTGAGTTTTCTATTACGAGCCTTTTTTAGAAGGTTTGTCCGGATTTGATTTGTTTCACGGGCCATTATTAGTATTGCGTGCGATGCTTCGTACTAAATGATCCAAATGATTAATTACTTTACGTGTGGAGCTTGGCTGCATAATGAAAATAAACTGATTGGTGTTAAACCCATGCATGCCCAATGCTCAGTGTTACAAATGTTGCAAAGTGAGTTTGGGTTCAATTGTTATGTAACAATATTGCTCTGCTCTCTTATGTAATGCAAAATATATCTCGTCTGTAAGGAAGTGTCTTGTGACCTTGGGAAATGTGCGAGCAGATGTGAAACCTGACGTCCTTCTTACATATATATCTCGGCTAAAGTGCAAAAGGAGCTATAATTTTTGCAACCTTATGTGAAAAACAAAATTATAGCCCCTTTTGCACTTTAGCCGACAATATACATATAAATGAACGGATGAAGGTAGGGCAGTAAAATAATCTTTTGTTTCTGCAATGCTTGTCTATTTGAGAAGTATGATTTCTTTCTGTGAGGGATTATGAATCAAATTGGACAAAGTCCATGTGAGCAAATTTTATGAGGAGCCTTGTTCCTTTGAGAATGGCGGGCAAGAGACAAATGCAAATGATGCGGGTGCTTTAACAATTATAAATAATAGCAGCTTTAATCGCGCAAATTATTTTTTTTGCTTTCTATAAGTAATAATATGTAATAGTATTAATTTTATTATTGTTGCTATTGCTACTACTCTGACATACAATTGAAAGCTTCCTCAGTGGGTAAAGTCCGTAAAGTATGCGTATAACAATATATATTTTATTTTAGCAAATACTGCTCATTTATGGGCTACCTAATAAATTCTCGGGATAATTTCGTAAACTTTATGTTATCAAATATTTACCTTAATTTCAGCCACTTTACTACAACTACGAATTTTCCAGTATTACAAATATTCTATATGCTCACTTAAATATAAGGCTTGACGAATGTCCTATTCTATTAATTTGCCATTAAATAGAAAATTCCAGCAGGAGAATTATGACAAGGAGGTATTTTCACAGAAGAAATAATTTTCCTCATTTAATTAAATCCCAGAGAATATAGGTGACAGTAGTAATCAAATTATTCACTCTACATTTGCCATATAGAATATGGTAAATAATAATTATATTAAATTGTATATATGTCTGGTATAGTGGAAGAAAATAAATGTGATAAAATGTGTATGAAACTGTGTCCGGTAAATGTAAATACGAATGAAAGAATATTTGGGGGAAATGGCGGTATTAATTTTAATTTTGGGGAGTTAATTAATAAGAAATTAGTAACGTTGACGTAGAACGGACGGTGAATTTAGAATAATTGCAAATTAGTAGACATGAATTATTATTTTAGATTTGTCGCTAATTATTTTCTTAGGTCTCAAGGAATTCCTTGATGCCATTGATTATTCTTGGAATTACTGGTAACTTTTGAACCTTAACCCAGTCTAAAAGTGGACAGAGAGAGAAAGAGACCTTTGCGGGAATAAAAGTTGAAATAAAAAAAATTGTTTTAAAAAACCAATAAGGAAGATATGCTGCTGGGAAAAATCGCAAGAAAATATATTTACGTGGGATACAAGTGGATGAGCTTCATGCACACCGCACCGTTTAAATGGGAAGAGAAAAGTCAAAGTGCCCGTTTGGATTTTAGTTGGTTTCGCAAAGCAATGTGGGCCTTTAATGTTAGTGGGAATATTTTTGCGACACTCTTTGTACTCACGAGGACAGTTCAGTGGTCGAAGAGACAACATGAGTCTTTTTTAATGTCGGCGTACTACACATTATGTACGGTCTTTTTGTTTGCAACGTTATTGCCTCTAGTGCTCCAGTTGAACTGCGTTATTTGTCATGAAGAACTCTTACTTTTTCATCAGCAAGTGGTGGCTTTCGTTGAGGATTTTAAAGGTTTGTTGAACTCTGGGTGTAAGTACATCAATAGTTAGAGAGGGAAGTTTGAATTTTCCCGTGATTTGCAATACTTTGACCGACCATTTGAAAGGAAAACTTGTCATTTAGTTTGACCATTGCATTGATCATATATTTATCATGTACTTACAAAAAATGGACAAATATTTACACAAAATGTTGGCCAAATTAATAGACCCCAAATCTTGACCTACTCTTTTGATCCAACATTTTGACCAGTTGTTGTGACACGAAATTTTGACAATTTGTTTGACCCAACATTGAATTTTTTGACCCCACCAAAAGTTTTGACACCAAATTTTGACGAATTTATTTGAGCCAGCTTTTGACCCGACTTTTGATCCGATTTTTGACCCAACTTTTGATCCGATTTTTTACCCAACTTTTGACCCGACTTTTGACACGACGTTTGACCCAACTTTTGACCCAACTTTTGACCCAACTTTTGACCCAACTTTTGACCCGACTTTTGACCCGACTTTTGACCCGACTTTTGACCCAATTTTTTGAGCCAACAGCTTAATAAATCATTAACAATTCATTACATGCAGAGAAGTACGTGATTCCCAAAAAGGAGAAGTTCTATGAGGACATCGTAGGATTAATCCTCGCAGGTCTCTACTACTCCACCATCATAGGTCAATTTCTGTACGCCGCGGTCGTATTTGTTGACCCCAATATTCCTATCCTTCTAACCTCCTTGTTCGAAATGCCGACCTGGTTATTCCTAGTCATGTTCCTGCTCCAGTTCGTCCTCTACTTTATATACGTGGTGAGCTGGTTCGGAATGATGTACCTCTACGCCATGCCCGGGGTTGTTTACATCTTCTCCTGTCGTACTATTTTAGCTGAAATGCAGTGAGTAAATTTTAAACAAATTCACAACCAAATTTCAAGTTTAAATAATTAGTGTAAAGCCCAACATTTTTCCAGGTTGGGGAAGCAGGATTCGTACCGGACCAGGGACACTCTTCGAACCAAGGAAGGGCTAATGGAGAATTATCGAACATTACAAGTGCTGCAGAAGCTCGCGGATTATACGCTTTGCCGTTATGTGGTTCTGGTGAATAAATGGGTTTTTCTCATGGTCTCCGTTTACTGCATTTACATGGCGATGAGGCTAAATGCTTTGATGGGTCTTTCTGCTCTGATGTTGGGAAGTGTCATGATGACCTACTTGAAAATTGTCTTCACATATTTTGCCGATATGTACGAAAATAGTTGTGGGGTGGTTGAAACATGGAAAGGAAGTAGAACGGATTTGTTCACGCGTAAGTATGTTGGGAGTTTAAGACCCATTTTTGTGCCCATTGGCGGGTTATATTTTGCAGATCGGCCCATGATCCTCACAATGTTCCAGTTTGTTTTTGAGTCAGTCATAGATCTTTTGTGCATTTGAAGCCTCCACCCCTCGATTCACATTGAGAAAACATGTACCTCCATTTTTACCACCTGCAATCTTAGTAATAGCAGTCCGAATTTGGATACAATTACTATAAACGGCGTGGAACCTTACCAAATTAATGAAGTCTAGATCTAGATTTTCCAAAGAGTAGCCACATAGCTAACGTCACTGGTGATATCTAAATTGGAACGCCAATTCAATTTTCAGATCCCAGTAATTTATACTTTGACTAAAGCAGTTTTAATAGGCAATTAGGGGAGTAATTAATTAACAATTAGCTAAAATAGTAATCTAAAATATTTAAAAGACCAATGTCTCTGCAACGCGGTGATATTCAACACATTGTAACACAAAGTATCCGGCTAAGTAAAGTAAACTTGGCTTTACTTTGTTCAGGATAGCTTAATTTTGCCCCAAGTGCGGTAATCGGGTCAAAGCATCTTACTTTTGACGGAAGTGTTTATCTTGGCTTAAGTGGTTTAGTGATGGCCAAAGTTATTTAATTTTGACCAAAGGTGTAAGATTCTGGCCAAAGTGGTGAATTTTGGCCAAAGGTGTAAGATTCTGGCCAAAGTGGTGAATTTTGGCCAAAGGTGTAAGATTCTGGCCAAAGTGGTGAATTTTGGCCAAAGGTGTAAGATTCTGGCCAAAGTGGTGTAATTTTGGCCAAAGGTGTAAGATTCTGGCCAAAGTGGTGAATTTTGGCCAAAGGTGTACGATTCTGGCCAAAGGGGTAATATTCTGGCTCAAATGCTTTAATTTTGGCCAAAGTGGTTTAATGTTGGTCAAAGGGGTAACATTCTGGCCAAAATGCTTTAATTTTGGCTAAAATGTTTTAATTTGGACCAAAGTGATTTAATTTTGGCCAAAGTGTCAAGGTCAACGTTTAAAAAAATTGTCAATTCTTTAATTATTTATATTCGTGATATATGTATATTGTGAATTGAGTAATACACAAAGACTCCTTTAAGTTGAATCTAAAATGTTTATCTGTTACGCTTTCCGCTCCAGTTATACTGCTTGGGTTCAACGTAAAATTGTTGTGTATGCAGTTTCACCATATGCAATACATTGTATGTACGTATATACGCATTCTTATAAATTATTGTTGATGAAATGATATTGTTATTAAAAAATCCTGTAAAATTCAAGTTCACTTTATTCAAGTTATTTGGAAAACCTGTAGAAAAATTTACACAGCTCGTACCATCCGAGCCGTGATCGTCTAGTGGTTAGGACCCTGCGTTGTGGCCGCAGTAACCCAGGTTCGAATCCTGGTCACGGCATTAAATTTTACTCCTTTGTCCAGTCATTTTCTTTGGCTATAATATTGCCCAAGTTCGCCCATTTATTTCACTTGTCAGTTTACTTCATAACTCATAAACTTTTTATCTTAAAATAAAAAAAAACCTTTTAACTTTTAAACTTACTTAAAACAAAGTTTTTAAAACATTCTCTTCGTTTTGTTTATACGTGGGGGAACTCTCCCAATATTACACAGTACCGGTATTTTGACGGAATAAAAAAATTGACAGTCGAAGGGCTGCAGAGGACAATCTCGAAAATATGATAATTCGTGGAAATTTTGCAATCACATTAAGGGAGAAAAACACAAATTTTATACTTTCTTTGAAAAAATTTCCTTCTCCAAAAAAATGCTACAATGTGCTGCTCTATTTTTTATACTGTGTTTTTATACACATAATGTTCACCTTACCATGGAATATAAATGCTATTTTATGTGGAAACCCCAGTAGAAATATTTGTAGGAATCTTACCAACCAAGCCGTGATCGTCTAGTGGTTAGGACCCTGCGTTGTGGCCGCAGTAACCCAGGTTCGAATCCTGGTCACGGCATTAAATTTTGACAATTTGAAGTCATTTTCATGCTCATATTTCCATCAAAAATTCCCATGTTATTTTATTTTGTGTATTATTAACCATTTTTATTGTTCATACGAAGCATTTTAATGCTGGATGGTATAAAATAATGTTATAAAAAATTCTTGGAATTTACAATTTTCCACCAAGAGTCATTTGTCAAATACGTGTGCTCAAAAAAAGTGATTAGGGCGGGGCATTTTGGGGGAGTATGACTTGCATCGACCGGTACGGAAGGAACAGATTCCGCAACAGTGTTTGGGAGGGAAGATTATTATCGCACCTCCTCTGCATCTTGCTCCATTAGGGATACAGTGCTATGTGGAAGCAAAAAACAGCAACATTTTCAATTCAACTGAAATTTTTATTCCGTGCAAGAAGAATTTCCTTGCAACTACATAATTTATTAGACAAAGTCAATGGTAATTATGTAGACGAAAATAATTATTCCTTGGTGAAAACTCACGTATTCAATGGCTTGCTTGAGTTGACTCTGTGTTAATTCCGGAATTTCATCTTCAGGGTGAGCCTCCTCATCAGATGTTGGCGCTGGTTTACCCAGAAGTGTCCAAAAATTCACAAGTATTACGAACCAGAATAGAAAATTCCTATAGTCAATAGTTGATTTTTTTTCATATTAATATGTTCTGTTAATTTTCTAAATTATTGGTTAGTAATTTTTCCAGATATTTTTTGGTCCTACCAAGTCTTAGGCATTTTCCAGGGCTATATATTTTCCTATGCTAAAAATATGAATGGATTTAATAATCCGAAAATAATAAAAACGGATGTGTGGGCAAATGTAAAGATCTAATAATTTGGCTTTTTTCGATGCAATCGATGTAATGGTGTAACCTAAGGTTTGGCCCCAAAAGATTCTGCAGATATAATTATCAATACTTTTGATGTACTTTCCATTTCCTAAGACTTTCCCATTAAAAAATTGTCATAATAAGGATTCTCAATTACCAATTGTTTCTTGTTGGCTATTGCGAAAGCGTTTTTTAGGTTAAGCACATGTTAGATTTGGAAATGATATTTATCTAATTTAATTTGCATGCTATTAATAATTATTAATTAGTAGGGGAATTGTGACTGCAAACATTTCCTATTGAATCATGCACACAAGCTCGTATACATTTAAACTCTGACATGTAATTATATTGGTTACTCATCACTTAATTAGCAGTACTTAATGTTAAAAAAAGTTATGTATGGAATCTGGGCTAACAGTTTTGCAAAATCAATAAAAATTCGTTTTAAAATGTCACAGTCAAAAATGACTGAGAGTGAGAGTTACAATAAAATGAAATCTTCAAGTGTTGTGTTGTCTGTACATCTTTTCACTCCAGTTATGTTTTATGCTCAGGTTCAATGTAACAATTTATTGTGTATAGTGTATGCGGTTTACCCATGTATGTATTGTGTACAGGTACATATGTGCTTATAAAAAAGGGATTGTTGATGTTATATTGTTAAATAAATGTAAATCTGAAAATCATCTTACCATCACTTTTTATATGCTCTTAGGGAAAATGTGTAGAAATATTTGCAAAATTCTTACCATCCGAGCCGTGATCGTCTAGTGGTTAGGACCCTGCGTTGTGGCCGCAGTAACCCAGGTTCGAATCCTGGTCACGGCATTAAATTTTGCTCTTTTGATAATTCATTTTTACGAAGGCTTCAATATGAAAATAATTTTTTTGTCATATTTTGTTTTAACTTTGTAAAAATTCAAAGAACAATTAATAATGCTAATAAATTGATATTTAGTGAAGAATTTCTTTATATTTATTTAAAATCATTCGGAATTTTGTAATGTAAATTCAAGGGGATTTAAATCAGAGGGTGGGACTGAGAAATATGCAGTACAGTTCAACCTGTCGCACCCATCTCTTTTGTAAAAAAAGTATTAACGACGAGTTTCGAGAATAGAAATTATTATGATGGAGAAATATTAATCTATTTTTCAGAATATTTATTTATACCAAAGTTCTGTTGGAAACTTGGAATGGGTGTGAAAGCAAATGTATCGGAATATATCTTAATATATGAAGATAGGATAAGGGTAAGGGTTGATGAGGGGCATTTCTGGTGTGTAAGCCTTGCATTTGCCAGTACTTACAGAGCAAGCACCGCAACAGGCCTGAGGGGGTATCAACATCAGCCCACCGCCTCTACATCTTGCCCCATTTGGTATACACCGCTATAGGAAATACAAAAAAATACATAAGTAAATTTACATATTTTTTTTCATTTCACGAAAATATTTGAACGCTGCACCCGCAAAATTTCATAAAAATTATGGAAATTTGTGGGGTAATTTTCTTATTAGCGGAATTTTTGTCCATGAAAATGGCAAGATTTTGCATATTGTTTTCCTGCGTAAACTCACAAATTCAATCGCATCCTTCAATTGCTTATCCGTAAATTGAGGGACTTCATCCTCCGGATGCGCATCATTAGGTTTGGGTGCGGGCTTTGCAAAAATTGTCCAAATATTTAGGAGTAGTATTAGCCAGAAAAAAATATTCCTATTTTCAAAAATAATTCCATATTATTTTTCCTTAAATTTTGATTTCAAATGAAGATGAAAATATTTTATCAAAATATTGACTTAGTAATTACCTTCTAGGGTTCATCGTGGGACACGAATTTCCTTATGTAATAATTATAATGAAATTTTAATCTTGACGAGTAATTCAAAGATGCCTGTTTTGATAATAATAATCTGATTGGGCTAAATTCACAAATTATTGTAAGATTTGCTTCTGATAAGACTTGTTTTGTGACTGTGAATTCTAAAGTTCACAGAAAATATTAAGCAATAATAATTTAACATAATACGGGCAGAATATATGGAAACTGTAGCATTGTTGATTTTCCAAGGTCTTGTAAATAAATATTTTTGCAATAAAATAATGTAATAAGTTCTCATGACAAAAGTATTATATTGCAAATGATTATTGTGTTGTTGGACGAAGAAAAATATTTTTCAGCGTTCCATAAAATTTTGGCTCTGAATGGGTCATTGAGCTAATTTAATATCACGATGGGAATAAATACGACGGAATAGGTCAATATAGCTCTGCGGGCCCTTTTTGAGAAAATTTCGGTTGTTAAATCCGTCAAAATTAATTTTGAAGGATTTTTTTGTTAAAATTTTGTACGTTTATGCAGATTATTTTCCCTTGCCAGGGCATTGACAGCATATGAATAAATGTAATGATATTTTATAATGCATCCGTGGATTCTTCCTCTTGGTTTATCAAGCATTGAGTGTAAAAATTTGTTGGCCTTTCACAGTAAGAAAGAATTCTCTCAGCTGAAGCTCAAATGTGTATTTATAACTGTTTCGCCCCAGTGATACTATGCACTATGCACAGTTATATACTGTCGACTGTACAATTATTTATGCGGTTTACCAACAATCTAATGTATAGGATTCGTGTGTACATAATTATTAAACTTGGGTTTAATAATGTACGTATAAAAATATTGTATATAATATTCTTTACATTCATTTATTTTATTTTATTTCGAAAAATCAGTAGAAATATTTAATGCATTCCCCTCATCCGAGCCGTGATCGTCTAGTGGTTAGGACCCTGCGTTGTGGCCGCAGTAACCCAGGTTCGAATCCTGGTCACGGCATTGAATTTTGCTCCTTTTCCCAGTCATTTTTAAGCTTCTAGGCTCATGCAAAATATATTTTTATAAAATTTTCTTATCAACTCTAAATATTTCCAAAACAAAATTGCATTAAATTTTTATAATAAATACATCTGCTTCAGACAGTGTGGTTATTATCAGTCAAAATGCTGTGCAGGAAATTGTGTACGATTTTGTACTACAAGTACTTAAGAATGAAAATTTACATAACATGACCTACCTCCGTGATTCAACGTGTGGCAGATTCCTAAATGATTTTCCTTGTCTGATTGTGAGTTGTTAACACCTGTAATGGGACTTAAAAATGCAATGACTTTTTTGCATGCATAAAAATGCTTGTAATTCATTTCCAATTTCACTGGGTTCGTACGATACGATTCGTACCTAAATGCTAAACCATTAGAATGATGCTCCATGCACTTATTTAATTCAAAGGCTTGTACTATGAATAATTTTAGTAGTTCGAATGAGAGTTTAAATCAATGAGAAAAACGTGTTTAAACTAATTACGGGCAATTTGCAAAGGAAAATGACAAGGGCGTGATAATGAAGTTAATTGAAAATTATGTTTGATGGTGGTTTAACACTGACTAGAACATCATGACATGTGATTCTTAAGAAGTCTAAAGTATGCAGTATATTTACCTAAGGCCAAATAACCCAACCTTTATTGAAGGGATGAAAGGTCATCTCAATTAAAGTGCAGGAGATACGAGATACGATCTACAGTAACTAATGCAAACTATCAAAAATAGTTTTGGTACGGTTCTTACATAATTTTTTTTCTGGAAGTAAAAAAATCATTTTTTGGCAAATGGCAGCATAGTAAAAAACACATTGCTAAAATGCCAGAGTATTTATGAGCTATGGCAATTTATTTCCAGTTGTTGCTGTCTCTGCTAAAAAAAAGAACGTTATATTGATGCTATGTGGTCAGCTATGGTCAGTGAAACATATTTTGTATCGTTATGTAGTGAGCGTTATGTGTTGAACGGCCAGTAAAATGTATTACATGTAAATTTGGTAAACAACTTAAAAAAGTATTAAAAATAAGTTGGTTAGTGAAATGACAATAATATTGCCACGAGTAAGTGCATTTATTGCTTTTGAAAAATTTTTCAATCCTAGGTATTTTTTAATGGCATCTTTGGATTCACCCTTCCAGGTCTATATAACCCGCTTTTAAGGTCCTGTATAGCTCATTGCAATTCCCAACTTCCGTGTTCCCGTAGCTCCATAATAAGTTTACAACATTGCCAATTGCAGTGCAGATTTGCAGGAGAATCCTTTCTCATAATAATTACTGTTACCAACATGAATACATTTAGTGTAAGTTGGAAGGCTTTGTTTTTTAAAGACATTTTTCGTAGCTCTCATTCCTGCTGTTTGAGGTTGAACAACAGAAATTATAAATGAGCGGAAAATTGTAGCCAAACAGGACGGAATCACACACACCGTTTCCACTCATTTTGTCTAAAATTTGGTTCGTCTATAATTATTATTGTAGCAAAAACGGCGAAAGTCATGCACTGTCGCAAGATTTTGGCAAAATTTGTCTTATTTTGGTTTCACCTGAGTAAACATTGGTGTAATCCCCATAAAATTTCTAAAATAATTGAATCAATTTGTCATTGTATTGTAATGGTAAATTTTTCTAGGTTTACTTTTTGATTGTCCTCACAATCCTGGGAACCGGTTGGGCCCAAAACTATCCTCTGAATCAATTTTTTGACCCGTATCTCTTCACCCCTTTCGCCAGAAGTTATAACTACCCTGCCCAACATATTGAAAGGTCCCCTTCCCAGTACCGTCGGTTCTATTACTATGGAAATGATGACCGGTAAGTGAGCAGGTTTTTTTTCATTTGTAACATTGAGGAAATATCAAGTTTTATTACATTTCAAATCGCAAATATTCCATGAATTTGATGGGAATAATCTTGCTTGTTTTGTTTTAATAATTTGTCGGGATGAAATTTGATTCCCGCATATTTCAGGGTGCCAACGGACAATTTTGATGACTACCATCTTCACAGCCGCAAAAGTTTTTATTTTTCAAGATAAAAAGTTTTTGTGTTGATTCATATAAAGCTCCAACTTAATTAGTTACTAGTCTTTCGTCTGTCTCTTTCCATTTCTACCAAATTGTACTGACAAGGGAATCTTCAACATATTTGACTCTCTAATTTTTCCATAACTATACACTTGTAATATGTACACAAAGAAAATAAGTGGCTTTACACAAGTACTCACTCACTCAGTCAGATGTATCACATATGGAACAAATATTATCTTAATAAAAATTCATGCTGTACTTCAAAATTATTGCTACATTTGCTACTGCCATAATGTCTATGGATCATAAACCTGAAGGAAAAATAATTATTCATTTTAAAAAGTGACGCAGGAAGAAAGATTATGTTCTCTGGAATTTTGTCATAATTAGCATTTTAAGAGTACATAAAGTCGATAAAATTCAAGATTATTACATTCACGGTCATGAACACGTGCTTGATTAGTATTATGTTAAGGTATAAATACTCGCTAAAAGCTATTTTTTTGCATCATTTCCTTCGAGTCTTGTGTGGAGTGAGAATTATTGAGTTATTCCGGTTTTTCAAAAATCACAGACATGAAGTTTTGCTATGTGAGTGGTGAATTTTGTTTGTGTCTATGTTGAGACCACATTTTACAAATTATTTTACTGAATTTTATTATTATTCTAGATAATCCTCGCTGTTTTCTTACTGAGCTCCTCTTGGGCTCAAGACGAAAATGAAAATGACTCAATTCTGGGGACTTACTTGGGTCTCTTCAACCCTCGTGCAAGTTCCCGGAGCAGTGGAAACAATAGACGGTATTCTCGTTTTGGTGGCCGTGACTCTGGGTAGGAAATTTATAAGAATTATCTTTAAATTTCTAAGTTAGTGGGAATTTTACAAAGGAATTTTACAAGGGATCGCAGTGGATAAAAAATCTGGAAGGGTTGAGGATTGAAAATTAGGATTTTAGAGATACATGACGGAAAATTTGTTGATAGCTATGGTGAAGGTTACATTTCAGTGTATAACGTTTCCAGTATAAAAGGATTTATTTTTCTTGTGACCCTTGTAAAGATAAAAGTAAAGGTCCTTGATTTTGTCCTCAAATGGTCATAGTATTGATGTTGACATGAACTTTTTTGATTTGACTTCAAGGTTGCTACCTTCGGATGACAGTCGAGGCAATAACCATCCAGGATACAGACATATTTACTTTACGGGATGAATCCAGTGTTTTGAGACTACTGAATCAACAAGAAATTGACCCATTCTTGTTTTTCTTCTATTTTAGAAACAATTTCTTATAATGCCTAAACTTATTTACAGCCTAACACTATACATACTTTAAAATCGACTATTTTCTACCTACACTATACTTTTACTACAATTTCAATTATTACTGTTCTGTAGCCATGAACCAACTGCTCTATTTGACTCTCTATCAAAGCACCCTTATCAAATTGATCAGCAGTTATTGTTTTATGGTTAAATTTTATGGACTATTTTTAATAAAAGAAGTACAGCGGAAGATGATTTTACATTAAGAAAGTTTGTGACAAATATGATTTATTAACGGCATAATAATAAATTACAATTGGATTTCATTCTAATTTGTTTATTTAAACTACAAAATCTCGCTTAGTGTGCCTGCACTTAATTTTGGATTTTTAAATGTCTGGGTCAACAGACTTACAAAAGGTAGAAAAATGTTGTCGTTCTTGGCTTGCTTCATGCACCGTTAAGCGTACAAAAAACAAATGACATAAATAGTATTTTTTCGGAATTATAAAATGCGTTCCAACTAATTCCCATCTAATCTCCTAGAGCAGCCATCATCATGTAGGCGTTGACAAGTTCTTGTGGAACTGGAGGTGGAGTTGGGAGATGTGCTCCTTGTGGCCGGAATCCATTTCTATCTGCAACGTAAGTTGTGCGGATTCTCTCACCTGCGATCATAGAAGAGATTATGGTTTGTATTTTGTTGCAATATCAATGCTAAATAATTAATGACAAAAAGGTACGTACCGGTAGGAGCAGTGTAGGAAACATCGCCAGTTTTCACAATTTCTTCAGGGCTTGAAGCACTTCCCGGTTGACTTCCTGGTAAACTGCCAGAGGGTATAACTGATGTTCGGTCTTGTTGTTCAATGCCATTGCCACTGATGAATGATACGGCATGATCCTTTGGTTGGAGTTGTTCTCTAAGTTCAAGGATTGGGACCTCATTACCTCCACCTGGTTGATTAGCTGCTAAGGAGGGAGCCTGAGTTGCGGCAGGAGCTGATGGTGGGAGAGTGACCTGCAGGGGAGAGACCAACGATCCACTGGGAGCATTTACAGGGGTACTTGGAATAGAGACACGGACGCTGGGAGGAGAGAGTAATGGTCTTGTTCCGGAGGTGAGTGCTCCAGGAGTTCGGGATGGGAATGATTGCGAAGGTGCACATGGGAGTGATCCAGCAGGTGCACAAGGGAGTGCTCCAGGAGCTCGGGGTGATAATGATTCCGAAGGTGCACATGGGAATGATCCAGCAGGTGCACATGGGAGTGCTCCAGGAGTTCGGGATGATAATGATTCAGAGGGTGCACATGGGAATGATTCCGCAGGTGCACATGGGAGTGCTCCAGTTGTTCCGGATGAAAATGCTCCAGGAGTTCGGGATGGGAATGATTGCGAAGGGGCACATGGGAATGACCCAGCAGGTGCACATGGGAGTGCTCCAGTGGTTTCGGATGGAAATGCTCCAGGAGTACGGGATGGGAGTGCTCCAGGAGCTCGGGATTGGAATGATTCAGAAGGTGCACATGGAAACGATCCAACAGGTGCACAGGGAAATGACCCAGTGGTTCCGGATGAGAGTGCTCCAGGAGCTCGGGATGATAGTGATTCAGAAGGTGCACATGGGACTGATCCAGAAGGCGCACATGGGAGTGCTCCAGGTGTTCTAGATGGGAATGATTCAGAAGCTGTACATGGGAGTGCTCCTGTTGTTGTACATGGCGCTGTTCTACTAGCTCCGGATGGGAACGTCCCAATATCTACAGCAGGAATTCTACTAGCACCTGCAGACGGCAGTGCTCCAGAGGTTCTAGACGGAAGTGCCCCAGTAGGTGCACACGGGAGTGCTCCAGTGGTTCCAAAGGGAACCGAATTACTTACACACGGTGCTACTCCAGTTCTTCCAAACGGGGTTACTCCACTTGCAGATGGAAATGCCCCACTACCTGTAGATGGAACCCTTCCTAGGCTTGGTGGCGATCCTATTGTTCCAGGGGCTACGGCTCGACAAGGAGATGCCAGGGAACCTCCAGGTGACCTCACGCCTGCTCTTCCAGGAGAAGTGCCCTCAAAATCACAGGGCGAAGGCACGCCAGTTGCGAATAGAGATTGTTGTTTTGAGATTGGAGCGGCATATGAAGGTACTTTGATTTGCAACTTAAGTTCTGGAGCAGGTAAAGCATAAGACTGTTGCTGAGCTGAAGGAGTTGCTTGACGTGGAGCCGCTGATGATGATGAAATGGGCTTATTCGGTACTGCAGGGTTGTAAGGGTCACCGTGGGACAATATGGCAGTCACCTGAGCACGGGACATTCCCATCATTCCCATTCCTCCCATGCCCATTCCCCCCATGCCCATTCCTCCCATGCCTGACATTCCACCTGAGGCTCCCATTTTTCCAGGAAGATTCGCTTGGCCGTTGGCTGTTGCCACAGCCAAGGCAAGCCAAATAATTACCTAAAATTACAAAATATATTAAAAAGCTTTACAAATATGAATCTCACAAACTTCCCTATTTACAATTCAGGTATAACTACAATAAAATATCAGTGAGGGAATGGTTTCTAACTCAAAATCCATGGAAAAACTCTTACCCTTCTCATGATGGAAAAATATTTTGGAAAAATTTCTTGAAGAATGAAGAGCAACTATCTTGCTAGTGTGAGCACTTCGCGTCCTTTTAACTCAATGACCAAAAATACGCCCAGCTCCCTCATTTATACTCCCAATTCACCGAAGGACGGAAACCTTGTAGAAGAGACATTCCATTGATCTGAACTGATTGTCTAAACCAGATAAAGGCAAAGGTAAGGATAACCACCGGAAAGATTCATAGAGTCAGATAATTCCAAAGTACTTGTTTACAACGGAACGTTTTCCCTCCCCTTCTGAATTATGTAAAGAAAAATTTCATTTTTCATATCCTTTTCGTTCCTTAAGCTCTTAATTAATAAAAGGTTATGTCAATTTTATACGGTGGATTGATTGCAATTTTATAGAGGTAAATGAAGGGTAATATCCGTATTGTCAAGCAACAGAAATATAATCTCTTCCTGCCCCTTGAGGTACTAGTGTATGTAATGTATCACTGACTCCTCACGGTTTCCTACGTCAATCCCATGCAAAGAATTATTCGTAAACAAGCTAACTCTGCCCACCAAGAAGGGGCTGCTCCATCATAAACTGTTTTGTTCCCAAATACTCTTCTTCTTGACCCTGTGGCCTTCAAAATTGATTATCTTCAATGCGCGTCATCCAGAATAATGACCTTTGGAATGCATTTTAGGGGTACACCTCAGTATATCGTCGGCGAAAGTCCAAAAGGAGCTATAATTTTCGTAACGTTATGGGAAAAACAAAATTATAGCTCCTTTGGACTTTCGCCGACGATATTTTAACCATATATGACTTTTCAGTATCAGACAGATCATTTGTAATGACGCATAACTTACAGGATGACAAGCACTTAACAAATAATACAAGGGGTTACTTGTGAGCTAAAACGAGACCTTATTTTCTGACCGTAAATTATGTTACCCTTGAAAAAGCACAACTTTCCATTGTTATCAAAACACTATACACGTCAATTTTAATAACTACGTACGTGGGTGCCACAGAAGCTGCATATACTCTAACTGAAGGGATCATGGCCAGTGAGGGCATCTTCGTTCAAAACCTTGAGCCCCTTCATAATTACACGTAAAGCTGACAGTTCGGGATTCATCCGGATGAACAAGACAATACTTGGTGCTGATGGAACTGGAATACGGTAATACAACGGTACTTATTAGTTATTTACATGGGACTTTGAAGATAATCTTCCAATTATTTGCCAAGAAAATTAATGTAAATATCAACTATAAAACTTACCTTCATTGCCTGTATTATACATACATATTAAACCTGTGTATAGAGGCGATAGCAAGCAAATAGCAACTATGCGAACTTTTACTATTAGATCGTACATTCAGATACATCAGTCTTTTATGATGTTATTATATTATGTATTTTAGCCTGCATGTCTGTATTGACATAGGACTAAAAAGAAAGCGACTCTACCAAATGCTGTCGGAACTGATATAAAATTGTACAAAAAATGTTTTACGTATCAAATTTTTATGTACATGCTTCATGAATAGCTTCAACAATAAGATTAATTAATAAAACTATAACAATAGCTTCTAACAGAGTAGAAAGAAATGCACAATTTATGGAAATTAGCTTCACAGACAATCATAAAGAATGGATCTCACAGTTACATACTTCAAAACTCAAGCACTTAATAGCAGTAGTCTTACATTCTCGCACATTCAATTCATATCATCCATTAGTATAGCTTAAAGTAATATTATAATATACATACACCGCAGGTTTTTTCAGCAGTTATTACAAGTCCTTCCCAGTCATCTCCCAGTTGTCTTCTCCCAGGGCATGGGTAATAAATAATATTATTAACCACGCATTCAGGCAATAATACTATTTCCAGAATATTTGGAACATAATATTTTGTGCCTCACCGGCTTCGTGAGGTAACAGTCAAAACAAATTTCAAAAGATATACAGAACATATGTAAAATAAGGTTCATTCGTTTGTGAAAATAAAACTTATGGCGCTTTCCAGCAAAATCAAAGCAATGTATTTAAGTACTTCAGAATAGATCAGTAAATGCAGGTAATGCATCTTTTGATCTTTTGGAGCCACAACAGAGGGTAGAAAACAATCTATGGCTTAACGAGTTCACAGTGGATAGTATTTTTACTTTTAAAAACAGAAATAGAACGAAGGTTGGGTTCACCTTAATTTTGGCTCCTATTGTATTACTTTGATGGCCTAACCGCACTATGTACTCTACTTGATATGCCTGACTGTACTACATTGAAAACTGAAACAACTATTCTTTTAAACTCCCTCCAGAAATCTAATGTACCTATAATGCTACCGTAACTGCGTCAACACCTCTCAGCTTCAAGAACAGCACAAGATCTTAGTGCAGTAGTGGAGCCATTTCGACGGGTAGACACATTCCATAAATCATTAAATTACACCTGTTCACAAAATTATTTTGAAAGTTTCTGGTGATGAAATAAAACTAAGGCTACTACATAAACCATAATACTTGTAATTCTCTACTGTAAAAAATAGCAAATTCCTTCATCTTTACACACGCATTGTTTGAATTCACACAGGATTGTCAGGATAAAAGTAAATCTGCTATAATTCAACAGGTGCTATGATGAACTATTCCAAGAAAACATTTCGCCAGGGAAACCCATTGACCCCTGTTGAAAGTTGGACACATTCCATCTGGATTCCCAGACGCCCTTGAGCCCCCTTAAATTACTTAATCACTCTTCCATAATGTAGACACAGTGAATGTCTCCCTTAAATTATCAAGGCCGGCATGGAGATCAGTTGAAGATCAGCATGAACTCTAGGGAAAGTCATTTTACACAAGCCTTGTTCATAACACTAAAAGCTTACATAAAATTACACATAAACAGCTCAATCAGTACTGAATAAATCAAAATCAAATCATAAACAAATAACATTCTATTTGTAAGACGAAGATAAATAACACACTATTTGTAAGAAAGAAGATGGATAACATTCTATTTGTAAGACGAAGATAAATAACACTCTATTTGTAAGAAAGAAGATAAATAACATTCTATTTGTAAGAAGAAGATTTATCATTTATCATTCACATTTGAGTATCCAATTAGATAATTTAGCAGGGGCCAAAAATATAATTTACAATGCAACATTAATTAACTCAAACACCCACACTTGCAAGAACACCACAACAGAAAAATACATTCATCAATAAATATCAAGTCTTATGAATTCATCAGATCATCAGATAGAATTTTGAAGAAAGTCCGACATCCTACGAATGAAAGCGCGATTGCCCATCATAACGATTAGCTCGATCATTTGCTCCCATCAATCTCAGTCCACATCGACGACAGCAAGGTAAGATCTGATGGATTTCTCGAGGAATGTACGACCTGGTGTGTCTCAACCGACGTAGATCATCCGAACTGAACGTCCGTCGCTGGGACACTTTCATATTAAGTTATTCAAATAAAAAATGTTATTATACCTCTCATTAATGCAATATCACATAAAACTTCATCACTTCCTATTACAATGCTCAACAAAATTCCTTCCTTACCTTCCACTGTTCGCTCAACCGGCGAACTTCCACTTCGATGATCAGTTTCATCCTCCACCTCATTTATCACACACATGGAAGATGAACGTTTCCCACGGAATTCCTTCAAAACTGACAGCGGGTTATCTAGCAAATCAAATTTCATTAAAAGAATAAATTTCAAAAATATTTGTTAGAAGCTAAACATGTAACTATAGAATTTCATTGATATAATACAACTATTTATACACATGTAATAATTCTAAACGAAGGATGCAATCTAAAGTTTTTTTACCTTCTTCCGTCAGCGACCTCGCATTCTCATTAACAAGTCTCAGTGGCAGGTCACACGCATTCTCATAGTATTGATTCGGATACTTGCCCATTTTAATTCCAAGGTATATCTACCACACACAAATTCTTTCTCTTGTTAAAACCTTAAAAATGATAAAAATTATTACAGGAAATGAAAACACTTTTCTCTAGAAAATTCTTCTAACTTCAAAACCCTATCACAGAAAATGACAATAATATAATGATTATTCGTACAGTCGCACAAACAATCAATGGCTGGATATTCGCTATAAAATTTTGATTAAATTCAATAACTATGCGTAGAATTAATAATTAATTGTTACAAGCAATTAAGAAATTATTAGCTATACTTTCTGCCTGACAATGAGTCAGCTGTTCAAGTTGAAGCGTTGTCTTCCTTTGATTCTCCTTCTCGTTTGCAATGTTCACAGTCAAAATTCAACACTCATCTCACAATCAGCTGAAAGCAGATCCGAGACGCCGAGATCGACGACCTAGACCTAGCCCCGACCGAAAGAGTCACTGGATTTAAATGCTCAAGAGCAAATGGCAAGTGTTGCTTGTTTTCCCGCGTTTAAATAAGCAATTTAAATACCTTCGAACCAAATAAGGATGCCCCAATTTGAGTAATTTACATATAAAAAGAAGCTATTTAATCAAGCCTATGTAAATTACGCTGCACTGTAAAAAAAAAGTTAAAAAAAATAAAACAAGAACTCTACAGCACCGTCAAAACTCGCAGGTTTAGAACCAGAACTTCGTTAAAGTTTGAAGTATTTACCTAACTTGTCTTTCGTCAGCGTTGACAAAACTTTCAGTCAAATCAGCGGAATTTAAGGTTGCATGAGAGTCATAATGTTTTATAATTATGTAAAAAAATTATTTTGGGTCGCATCAGATTACTATGTTTCTGCTGCATCGACCCCGGGTTTCGATTGCACTATGTTAAAACTTTTATTTTAGTATCATTGATCATCGCATCATCAGCAATATTTAAGGGAGGCACGCATCAAATTCTAGAGATCTCGTTTCCAAGTTTCAACATCACTTTGATCAAATGTATGTATGTATTAAAATTATGTTGAATGCCAGGGAAGGCTGATGAATTTTTGCCTTGTGTATGTACATATTGACATAACTGAACGCCAGAAAGGGATAATTTGGTATTATTACTGCCTCTCTTTCGCTATCAAATCTGCCATAACATACAAAATCGTTCCTTATGGCCAATTCAGGGTATTGTAATAAAAGCATTTCACAATCAGCTCAATTATGGAATTAATAATAATTAATAAAAAAACACACGAGTTTGAAACAATGAACAATAATTTGTACGTACGTAGGACACAATAATAAATGTTGATTCTGAAATGTAAGCGTAAATATTTTGACATTAAGAAAAATTAAGGAATAGACATGACTCTCCTTGACTTGCCCTTGTTATTTCTCCTCTCGTTTGTTGTTACTAGTATTAAAAGCGAAATACCCGGGGGTGAGTTCAATGGTTATCAATGTCAACTTCCGGAGAGGCTGAAGAAGGAAATACAGAGCTTCGAAAAAGCTATCCAGAAGATAAAGAATGAAGTGGGGGTGAAGAAAGGTCGGACGTGGGAAGATATTGTGGATTTTGTGGATACTTTTGGTGGGAGGCCGGTTGGGTCGGATAATTTAGAGAATGCTATAGATTCCATAGAAACTACAATGATTGAAGAATTGGGGCAAGTGGACTCACAGATTGTGAAAAAATTCCCTTCCTGGAGAAGGTAATAGTATGTTGTGAAAAAATAATTCTATATGTGGACTTTTGTTTACATAAAAATCATCATTATTATAAGAAATGGAAACGATAATTTAAACGCCTTCTTGATTATGTATTCAGTGGAATTGCCCAGGCTGAAGTTTTGGACCCTGTTAGTAGGAATTTGGACGTAGTTTCTCTTGTCATGTCTTCCCCCACACCGGCTCAAGGTATTGAGGCGGAAATGGTGGAATATTCTAGTGATTTAACTCCGGAACAGGTTAGGAAGGAAAAGTCAAAATGCGTGGAAAATAATCATACTATTATTAAGTGTGAGGCAAGGACTTTTTGAATGTTTATTTAGTTGGAAGGGAAAATAATACACTGCTCCAAACGCTGCCGTCAATTGGCTCCTTTTGTAGACGATGGGGTTCTTGCGGTTGTCATGAGAACGTCAGAGATGTTCTCAATGTACAATCTTCATTCAAGTAACATTTTCTTCAATGAATCGGGTCGGAATGTAAGTTTGCCCGCATTTGGCATTACTTTGGAGGACTCCGAATTTTTAACCAGGCTGCTCACTAGCGGTAGGTTAAAATTAAAATGAAACGGAAAAATCTGAAAACCATTTCTTTATTAGTAGCTGGTGCTATATATGTATGTATATACGAAATCCAAGGTGACAACGGTAGCCAGGCGCTTAACAACGGGGGGTACAGGGAGTACATGTACCCCCCACTCAAACCCCAGAGGTACAAGCATGTGTTGTGTACCCCCGAAAATTTCATAAATTAAATGAAAATAGCGTTTTTTATGACACTTTTGATCAAATTTTTTTTAAATTGTAAATATTCCACCAATTTTCTGAAACAAAACGTCAAATTTACCAATTTTCTTTAAAAGTTGTTAAAAAACCGCCATTTTTCTTTAAAATTGTGTGTAAAAACGTAATTTTCCTTTACATATATACATATAAGGTGTTAAAATTAAAAATTAAATGGTCGGGGGGGGGGGGTACAAGCTGGCTTTGTATCCCCCACTCATAACTCCGTTGTTAAGCGCCTGACGGTAGCATTTTTTTCAAAATTTTGATTAATATCCAACCGAAATTTTTTCCATTAAATTACCATATGCAAAATTTTAGCCATTATAAGTGAAATTTTGCTCAAGCTACGAAAATTTTGGGCGAATTAGTTTTACTTCATGAACTAGACTTTTTACAACCGCAACTTTGACCAATGCAATGCAAACAAAATTTTGGCCGATCAAACCCAAGTTTTGGCCATTACAAGCAAAATGTTGCCCCAAATAACGGAAATTTTGCCCAATGTCGCCGAAATTTTATGGCCGATGCAACTCAGATTTTGTATGATAAATTCCGACCATTATATTGATTGAGATATTAACTGATGCGAACGAAATATCTGTCTAAAATACCCACTGATTGGCTCACGTATCCGAAAAATCATAAAAATTGAATTTGAATGCTCATTATATGCAACTTTACAACTGCAGGTAAAGATGTGACAATGCGATTATTCAGTAATTGTTCCCTGCAAGACAACCAAACCTCGCGGAACTTAATAGGAACCTACGCAGGTGCATCAAAGCCCAATGAAACAATTCAAATTGCCGCCCATACAGACACCGCTTTCCTAGGACTAGGTACTCAAGATGATGCGGTTGGAATATTCCTCAACATCAATGCTCTTCGCATAATAAAATCCATGGCAGATCCCCCAAAACGAAATATTCAGCTGGCGATGTGGACAGCAGAAGAATTAGGTTGGATCGGTATCAAAAGCTATTATGACAAACACCCTGAGAGATTGGTTGGGATAAAAGCTGCCCTCGAGCCTGATAATGGTTGCGTCTTTCCAATCGGATGGGGAGCGGGAGATTTAAGAGAAAACGGAGGAAATTTCCCCTGCGTCCTCTTTGAGATCGGGAAACTCATCGGAGGGCAATATAGCGACTTGCGTCAACAATATTCAGTAATTAACTCCAACAATAATACGGAACTAAAACTATCGACGGATATACATGTGCTGGGCCTGCGCGGGATTCCCGTTGGATTCCTACGCTCCAATCGGAGTTATTACGCCTTTCACCATACTAAGGCCGATACGCCGTCTACTCTAAATTCAAATCAACTTGATAAATGCTTGGTGTTTTTAACAGGAACAACGTATATTTTAGCAAACCTCGAAGAGGCCTTTTAAATTTTATTGATTGTTACTTTTTGATGATATTGTAAAAAAGTAGGATAATTTTAGATTGCATTGGGATTGAGATAACTTAGAAATAATGAAATAAAAATAATAAAAATGGTTATAATGAAACAGCAGCAAGTGCAAATGAATCCAAAATTACTTTTTCGGGGTCGTTCCTGCTCCACTTCAAAAGTTTCGTAGACTGGACGTTGATTGGGATGGATCGGATGGAGAATGGGTGCGGCGTCCAATTGGACGGAGTACATGTGATCATCGTATGCATCGAACATATTTTCTGTAAAATTGGTTGAATCTGTGACTGACTCAATGTCATCATCATGATCCAAACTACTGGGCCTTCCGCGCATACCCTCCGGAGTTAACGTATCGGTTATTATGGTCTCCTCGCTATTTGTGGGTGCCTTGGTGGGATCAAATTCTTTTACATTCCAATCCTCCCATTCTTTTTTCTTGAATTTGCTCCCTAAAAATGCTCTCATGTTCCCAATAATAATTATTGTTGCGTATTGTTATTACTCTTAACGTATTATATTATTCAGTTACAGCGAAATCCAAAATCTGACTGGATTATTTGTAATTTCTGAAAATTTTGAATGTAATATTACTAGAGCCCCCACCAGCAACAATGTGGCTGGAAAGTCAGGCTTATATGGTTAAAACTTCAGCTACATGTAGTACAATATAAAAAAGTAACTGGTTAGGTAACAGATAGTATTATTATTTTTTAGCTTATTTTTGTGCAATAAAATGCAATGCAATATGCAATAATGGTTTGGCTCGAGTAGTACATAGAATAATGCGTGTAAATTATTAAAGAAAAGAGCGCTAGGAATTTTTAAACTAACGAAATTAAATCGAGTGAATCCAAAAAACTGTTTAAAAAATTATTTTACTAAATTTTTTTGCAATTTTTAACGGACTAATTTTGACTTGAATCAATATTGAATGATAAACAAGTTCGTTAACGAACTTTTTTAACTTTCAATAAACCGGTGCAACTCTATTTCCAATTTCCCTTCCAAATACTTTGGTGACTTATTTATTTTGAACACTGAACCAAAATTTTGACTGATTAATGTGTAATTTTTTTACGTTCAAAAACGAATGGAATTTAATTCAAAGCAATGTGTATGTAAATATGTATGTAAGTAATATTAATTATTGGAAGTTTAGTTAGTAAATATGAATTATTATAAAGTTGCATCGAACATCAAATGCAGATTTTGTTTAGAAACGGCCACCTAAATGTTGGCTTTAAATACTATGAACTTTCCACGGGATATTTATGAGCCGATGTCATTATTACTATTTTAAATGCATTCGAAAGACTACGTGCACCCGTGCACGTGTCATTCACATTTACTGTGTTTGTAAAGGAGAAATCGTACTTTGTCGAAGAGCGGGCAGTAACGGCAGTTGTCCCATTAAATACTTGTTTTCTTTAATCATTCCTTTAAGGATATTTGCATAATGGCACGTAGTCACTCATATATGTACATTTACAATATTATTTGTTCGTGTGGAGAGTCCTTTCCTGTATGATTCTTCCTATGAGTGTTCATTTTCACAGTTTTTATGTGTATTCAGCACATTTTTATAATGAGACGTAGTCACAGAAACACATTTAAAATAATTATTATTATCAAGTGGAAAGTTTCATCTATGATCTATGACAGGAAGTGTACTGTAATTAAAGCCAATGTTTAAGTTACCGTTTTTGTCGAATCTGTACTTGAAGTTTGATTCGACTTTAAAATTCCTATCTAAACTCTTCCATTAATTAAAATTACACAATACATATTGCTTGGAATTACATTCATGGTTTTATTTGACAATAATGTAACCCTAGGCTACTAACATTATGTACGTAGTATGCACGAGTGTAAGAGAATTTCGTACCACTTCTTCAACATTCAACAACAAAAAATTCCTAATTTGGAACACTGCACTATCAGAACTTCGGTCACGCTCACAATGTAAGATGTATGTAAGCCATGCTCAAAGTTCAAATGTTAAGTTATGGTCCCAGCTTTGGTCAAACTCAAAGTTTAGGCCCCGATCAAAGCTTTGGTCATTATCATTCAAAGTCAATCGGGTCTCGCCCATAACATACAAACATGTCAAATTACGTCGGTTCTAATTGTACCTTTGGTCATTATCACAACAAGGGAAACGTCTTGGCTAATACACTAATTTGTGCATCTCAAATTTTGAGCAATACAAGTGTCGCTCCGAGTGGCATCTTGAGACAATGTCAATTGGAAGATTTTGCCGAAATTTTGGTCCCTTGAACTTCCGTAAAATTGACTAAAACATTAGTCATGTCTAATACAAACATATTGACCAAAATTTTTCCCAAAAGGGTTTTGGCCAATTCGGCTAAAACTTCGGCCAAATTCAATACGGGATTTAAGCTAAATGTTGCTGGCATGCACTTTGGTCACTTGGGCTAAAACTTCGGTCTCGTTCAATAAGGCCAATTTGACCAAAATTTCACTACCATCCACTTTGGCCAATACTTTGGTCACATTTAATACGGCCAATTTTACCAAAATTTCACTACCATCCACTTTGGCCAAAACTTTGGTCACATTTAATACGTTCAATTTTACCAAAATTTCGCTGGCATGTACTTTGGCCTAGAACTTGGTCGCGTTCAATACGGTCAACTTGACCAAAATTTCACCAACATGAACTTTGCCATTTTAGCTAAAACTTTGGTCACATCCAGTATGAACTTTTGATCGAAGTTTCGTTGACATGCATTTTGGAACTATGACGATATTTGCCCAAATTTTGCAATCGTGTTAGACCGGTTGACCCAAAATTTTGGCAAAATGGCCCAAAGGGTGCAACCAATATTCAATTGTGTATTTTGGACGACCGGCGCAGCCAAAGTTCTGACCACGTGTTGTAACTTTGAGATGTGTATGTGTTATTCAATAAAACTTTTTGTAAATACTTTTCCGAGAGCAGGAAAAGTCCCATAAAGAATTCTCTTGGGAGTTTCCATGATTTCCCGGTTATTTTTCTTGTGGCCACCTACTACCTCATAATCGCATTGTTGTCAATCGAGCAATTTGCATTGTGTACCCGCGGCCTGAGCTCCCCAAAATTTTATTTCCTTAACACAGAAGCAGTTAATTTTTCACTTTTATGTTTACTTATTCAACTGGCATTCATGGGATACAATCAAGTGGAGCATTAGCTGTTTTTACATTAACCTCGGCTCCTTATCTTATAATAAATAATTATTATTTTCCTCTACTGCGGCTACTTACAATTAGTCCTAGTAGAGTCCGTGCATGTGCATGTTATAAAAAATTGGTAATTCGCCTTATAATTTCAACCACTTCAATGAATAACAAATTGCGAATCTTCAGTTACTTCGATTCAAATTCACATGTATTTATGCGCTTTATTAAATGAGACTCCAGTTTTTTGTTTCATCTATCAAGAAAGATGTTAAATTTTCTGTACAAAATATTTATCCAAAGGCTTCAATTTTATTTGCATCAGCCCTCGTGAACATTATGAAACCTTCAACATAAGCTTACATCATGAGTGTAACCCCAGGAGTAACTCAAAGATATCGCGGAAGCCTCAACGCCCCGCAGCAACGGCATTTCCAGTCGCAACTGCTGGACCATTCCCGGTTGCAGCAATCGATTTCTGTACAGCTGAAACAGGTGCTTCCACGACTACATCTCTCCTTTCTGGAAATAAGTTTATAGGGTATGGATTAAGCAAAAACTACATGTTCCAAGCCAAATACAATGTACCCTGCAACAGAAATTTGGGTAACTGTAGTACTTGCTGCTAAATTATGAGAATTCCTCTGTCCAGTCGTATGAAAGTACCAGTTGGATTTGATTTGTCTATGAACTAATAAAAAAAAAGCAAAATAACTCACCCCTTCCTGCAATTGCCGTTCCGGATGAGTAAGAAGTGCCGAAATCACCAGAATCAGAATTTGAAACTTGGTCCGCTACATTCAACGTTCTTCGTTCTCGTCCTATGAGGTATTGAAAAAATAAAACTCAAGAATTTTGTTTGATTATCTTTTAACCCGCAACAAAATTTCAAATATTGTGAGATTCACGTTTGACTTGAAACTTTTCAAATGGCGTGAACATACCGATCGCGGCCAAATATTTAAATGATGTCAAAATTTAGTGTCTGATCAGTGACCAAATTTTTGACCTTCACCAAAATGTTGAGCATTTTCAAATATTTGACTCTGATGTAATTTGCTCCTGCACTGCTAGACCAAACACGAAAAAAACGGAATTCTGTAGGAATTGTCAAAAAAACCGAAGTTGCGAGTTGAAGTGCCATCACCCCCTAGTTAGATACGTTGTACCCATACGCAACTTTCTCTAAAATATTTTTGGTCTGGCACCATTGCACTGACCTTAGTGGGAGTCAGAAGTGTCACCAGAAGTCAAATTCTTTAATATTACGTAAATGGGGGAACATGACTTACTCGAGCCTGCTGCTGTGAAATGTGTGGAAATTTCACGAAAAGGTAAAAATTTAAAAATGTTCAAAAAATTATGTAGATTTTTGTGAGGGACATGCCTATTTCATATTATAGTACTTTACACTATGTAATATCCTTCCGAAGTTTAAGGAATTTGGACGTGCTACAGCATTTGAGGTACTCCACGTAGAGATACGAGATTGATAAATTCTAAAAGCTTAATTTTGTATCTTTCAGAATTGTCATCGTGCGAATTTTTAATTCTTCAGGGACCGAAGATATAAGAAAATTAATCGGAGGACTATTTTTAATTTATGTATTTAGGGAACTCCCTACTAATTGCCCCCGAATTTTGAGGCATTTTATCACCCCCAGTTTCTCACATTCCGCTTCCTATATGTTTGGCCCATTTCGACCAATTTAAAAATTGTTTTGTATCATTATGTCCATGTGATCAAAATTTCCAAGATTTTTGGATCAGTAGTCGAACCTCCAGCAGAAACATTTCCATGCGCACTGGCAGATCCCTTTTCGCCAATTGTAGCCTCTGACTGTTCATTTGCTCTATTAACTTGTCCTTCGCAACATTGACCTTGAATTAAAAAATAATTGATCCAAGTAACCACAAGTCCTTCTATATTAAGCCTTTTATTTTTTATAAATTGAAATAAGCAAAAATAAAAATTGATCACCAATCTAACAAATCTTACCTTCTAAATCGGGTGGATCAAGAGGAATGGCAGAGGCTACAACTAGGATACAGCCGATAATCACGAGAAATTTCATTTTAAAATTTTACTAAGACTTTGACAGCGTCTACAATTTCATGCGATCAGAAATGACGGAAAAAACACTAAAATGCGTTGAAAGTAGCGTCTGTTCAATCTATTTATAAATACCATTAACTATCTTAAATGTGATTATAATGACCAATCAATTTCTGTTTCTTTTCCATAATTACCTGTAGTCACGAGATCACAAAATGTCATAGTAAACAATTCTCTTTCATTGCTGGTAATTTACTCGCCTTCTACGCATTTAATTTATTCAGTAGAATCAAAGAGAAGCAATAACACTTGAACTGGCGATTTTAATTTCCCAGACTAATTGCTTAGAAAAAAGCCATTATTACAAATGTAAGCTTTAACTGGCATTTCAACGAAAAGGCTATCATGTATCATAATAATAATTATTATGAACAGCCGATGAGTACAAGCGCTGTCTTAACGAGTGTTTGATGAGACTAAAATTTCTAAAGATATTTTAAGACAACATTTTAATTATATAGCTTTTTCTACGTGCGTATCACTGGATCATTGTATAACTAATAAGCCTTGCCCCAGCATAAGAAAATGAGATCCTTGAAAAAAATCGCATCACAAAAGTTTCATAATTTTCGGTTACATAGTCAGTGTCATATTTTGAGAAATGTACATATGTCATTATTTTTCATACCAGGAAATGTTACAGATTTTAATTTGATCTTTTAAAAGAACAATCACTTAACTTCAATTGATTCAAATAACCTATAGAGAACCGATTTATTAATCCAATTATGCATATTTTCTCATTTGCATCGTTTTCATATTCCAAAACTTCTCTTTCAGTTTAGCTTTGTTTTTGGGTTTAAGTTTCTTTAGCTTGAAAATAAACAAAGACATTTGTGGTCAAAATATTAGAAGTATCAAAATTAACTGTAATTATTACAGTTAATTTTGATACTTCTAATATTTTGACCACAAATGTCTTTGTTCATTTTCATATTAATTAATATTTATTATTAATTATTCTACAGTACTTAGTTGCTAATAAGGAAAAGTGAATCACAATTAATATCCAATGTTTACATTTTTGTAAGTACAAACTGGCGCTTGCACTTTTGTTGTGCTACACTTGGAACTGCAAGGAGAGGATTAGGAGAGTGTGGAAATGCATTTTCAGCGCTCCACATTTGGAAGGAGGAATGTGCAGTTTCCTGTTTCCTTGAACTCTCTTTTGCATCATTTGACTCTTTAAAGCTTTGATTGATTCTATTTTATAGACGTAATAGCAATGCTAAAAATGAACTTGTTCCAAAATGACCAGCACGAAGTCAACGAACAAGTTGAGGGACGCTGTCTCTTGTATATCGTCGGCTAAAGTGCAAAAGGGGGTATACGCAGAAATCGCTTAAACGGGAATTAACATGCGCTACCATGTATGTATATTTGGAAAACATTTCCTCCAAAAGTTTGGGTTTGCATAATTTTTACACGAATTATGAATCGTTAGAAGAATTATTACGTACGGTTATTTTCTATGGCCAAGATTGGACTTTAATTTTGAGTTGTTCAATTAATAAATATGTCACCCCTACGAAAATTATTCAAATGCAGAATGTACGTGTCTTGCACAATGCTATAAATTTGGTGTCCAATATGGCTTTCCCCAAGAATCCCTGGCTAAAAATATTAACTTAGCTTTGGACATATTAGGCAAACCGGTTGGCCCCTTTCGTTGAAATTAATGAGGATAAATTTCCGGGTTCCATATGTTCCATGATCGTAAAAATTGCTCATAAACTGGTATTAGCATGCATTGGTGAAATTACTGCAATGCGGCAAGCCTTTTATTGTATGTGCAATGTTGAAGCATTTTTCCGGTCCTACAACTTATTGCTACAAAATCGAACTGATAGTTGTTAAAAATGAAGCTTGTAGGTGTATTGTAACTTCACTCACTAGTTCAAGTATTTTAAAAGAAGATACCACAAGCATAAGCTCTCATATATTTCCCCCTATATATAGCTATACTTGTGACCATACTTGTGACCATAATTATTGTGAAAATAATTGTGACCATAATTGTGTCCATAATTGTGACCATGATTGTGACCATAATTGTGACCATACATGTGACCATACTTGTGACCATACTTGTGACCATACTTGTGACCATACTTGTGACCATATTTGTGACCATAATTGTGACCACATTGTGACCACATCGTGACCACATTGTGACCACATTGTGACCACAATTTTGAAAATGATTGCGATATGATCTCTGTGAAATGCTTGTGTGTCAGAATTATGGTCAGAATTACGGTCAGAATTGCGGTCAGAATTACGGTCAGAATTATGGTCATAATTTTGGTCACAATTATGGTCAGAATTATGGCCCTAAGTCACAATTACTGCGAAAATGGCGGATACAGGTGTTGGTCAACTTAAAGTCCTTGAAATTTGATTGGCAGCAATTTACTTACACATGCCCCGGTGCAAAAAATATTGAGCTTTGAGATTTTGCCTCACTTTTTTTTTCTTTACCCCGTACCTTTTTCTTACACCTGCGTACACATGGTGGACTATATACCCTACGTTGGCCAAATGGGTCGAAGTTTTGGTCAGAGGGACTTTGGGAATGTTGGTCGAAATTTCGTCATTACAACTTTATACAAGTTGATCGAATTCTCGGTCAAAGTGACATTAGCAAAGTGGGCCGAAATTTCGGTCACATGGACTATGGTAAAGTTGGCCCACATTTCGATCAAAGGTGCGTTCTCTAAGTGACCGAAATTTCATAATATATATAATATTTAGGCATTCTTAAGTGCAAATAAAAGATATTGGGATGTCATATGATTTTCTGTCTAAAGTTGTACGAAGAGTTAATTTTTTTTCAAAACATTTATAAAACATGATTTACAAATTAAACCCAAGAATAGGGTGCCATATTTTCCAAACGTGAAATCAGGTCAATAAATTTTTTCTAGGTCCCTTAATTTTTTCCCTTATCTCAGAATTTACCTAGTAGATAATCCTCAAAAACAGCACCAGCAGAGCGTCCGTTTTAAAATTAAATAAGGTAGTACTAAGGCCCTTACTATGGGAAGGAGGATTGTGCAATCTCCTTGAACTCTGTTGCATCAGTTGATTCTCGTTAAAGCTTTGATTGATTTTCTATATTTGACACGCCTAGTGGACGTGCTAGAAAAATGAACTTGTTCAAATGTGACCAGCATCATATGAAGTCAATGAACACGTTCAGGGTTGCTCATTCGATCTTGTCACTTTTGTAGATTTCTAGTAGCAAAGAATTGATGAATTTGCATGCATACTTTTGCTTAAGTTGGATAGGAATTCCAATAATGTCGACATCAATAATTATTAGATAATTAGAAATAAGATAGAAAAAGATTCGGCAGAAATTGGAATTTAACATAAGCTTTTACTATACACTCAACTTCCTATGAACGTTGATCATCACATTTCTTACGTGTTTTCATTGAATACTCATAATCGTACGTTATCATTCAAAAATGTGTTTACAGTGCGAATTCCTCAAGATTTTCATGCATGATTTCATAGGAAGTGGACATTAAAGTTACAACATTCAAGTTAACCGAGTTCTGTTGAATCTGTCATCTGCATTTCTTATCTTCGATCTTCTGAATACTTGAAGTTCTTGTCGAAATTCATTAATTGACGTTACCCCATGTATTAAAGAATACATAACGTAGGCCCGTCAAATTTTGAGATGTCAGGATTTTTTGAGTTGAAAACAATAATTACAAATCCTGCTAAAATCATCATTCCAACTCTGCAAATTCTTTGCACTTTAGCATTCCACACGTTCCAGGGTTGTGCAATCTCCTCGAACTTTTAACTTTAACTACCTTTTTTACGACTCCTTACAATACATTAGCCAAGCCTATGTCTTTTCATGTAAATATTCACAATGTATTAATTAGCGAGGATAAAGGAGTAGAAATTCCATATGTAATGACATGGAATCTGCAGCCATCTTGAATAAATAGGAAACAAATGATTCAGAGTGTATGAATTTGTTGTTTTCTTATTTGCAAATTTTTTTTGTATACATTGCAGTTTACGAAAAATCTCTCGTCATTTAAATCGTTTTGCACTCTGAGACCTTTTAGTTATTAAATCTCTGAAGTCGCGACCTTTAAAAACATTCCACTGTGTTGAAGCTAATTGAATTCGATTTCCGAATAAATCGCAAAAATGAAATTTTTCGTTTTCTTGCTGATCCTTGCCGCTTGTTACTCATCTGCATGGGCTCGTCCAATGGCATCCGACATTTCTGAGTGAGTAGATTAAAGTTTTTTCCTGATTTCTCATTTTACTTATTTTTTCAATGTAGGTACCTGACCTGAGTAATTTTGATTTTTAGACCTCTGGAAGAAGAAACTTTTTCCGGGGAAAGTAAGAAATTCCAGTTTGTGTGCCGTATAAAGCATGACATTATTTGTACTCAATATTTGAGCTTTAAATTTGCTTTCATTTTCAGCCAATCGTGTGATAAGATCCCCTGCCGAATTACCTGGTAATTTATAATAATTGTTTTTAAAAATGATCATTACAGCATTTTGCACCGGATTTTCGATTTTAATTGAAATGGAGCAAAAAGAGGCGCGTTCTTCAATTTTTTGGGACGGCATTTTCACACACAGAATTTGCTCATTTTTAAAAATGTTCATATTATTATTTTTCGAGCAGGAAGCGATCATTTTTTTTATTAAACGGTCAAAAAATTTGATGTCGAAATTCTAACTCAAATCTGTCTTGATGCTTGCTGTCCTCATTGCCATGATGACAATGCGGATCATTACGGATTCAATGCATACATTTTGATAACATGGAAATTACATGTTTAATTAGTTCTCAAAGCTTCCCGTAATACTTTATAGAATAAGAGAATTGTTCGCAGGATAGTTGTTTACTTATGCAATCAGATTCTTATAAAAATTGTACATGTTGAATCCGCAATGATCAGTATGAGCGAAGTAAAAAATGATGTTGCGTAGAGATATGTTGGGAAATATAGAGCAAGAATAGCTCATAGATGAATTAAAATTGCTGGAGTATTTAGAGAGTTAAATGCACGGTTCGCATCATGTGAATCTGAGAGAATTTATTAGTGAAGCTTGAAATGTTAGTTCCACCTGCCCAATTTTTGGCAAATATTTTGACCAAATTAAATTGTTATTGCTTGAATCTAGTTTATTTTTTAACCTTATTAAATTTTGATTTATTGGTAGATGAGTCTTATTTATTCGTTCTCATGGGTCGAGTAATTTAGGATTTTTTTCATCATGTAAAGCGCTTAAGCAAATACATAAGAGCTGTTGCCCTAACAAATATAAACACAAATAAATATAATCTGATCGCTAAAATAATACATGTAAAATCCCAAATGACTATGAACATAAGCCAATGAAAGAACTGAAGAATAATGACTCTTGAATGATGACTTTTTTCCTTCTCATCGCAACACAGTGGACCGTAAGTTTTAGCTCAAACAAGAAATGTAAATGTAAATATTAAATAAAATTTATTGTTTTTTTCCAACCAAATGACAGAGGCTAAACTTTTTTAGTTCTTACCGTCATTGTAGCTCCTTCGTACATGTAGACATCATTAGAACGAGAAATTGTTGACATTATAATGCCCCAGCTAATTTCAGAATGATTTTGAGTTGGTAGCAGCTGGATTTTTATAGCTTTTTATTATGACAGTCTTTAAATTAGAGACATTCTCAAGCTTCAACCTGCGATTAGTTAACTCCCCATTGTTTTGAAAGATGAAAAGCAGGATTTACCATGACGTTGAAATTATTTATGATATTTAAGCAAACCAAGGTAAGTATTGTGTTATTTCTCACTCCCATTCCAAAGTTTGCTTAGAATATTTTTTACGAGCTTTTATATAAGCTCTTATTTATTTTTATTTGTAATAAAAATGAGAGACTTGAATTACATTTAACTTGGCTTTTAAATGTGTGATATTTTCTGGGGACACATAATATGCAGGTGAGTATGTTGCCATTAAAAAACCGTTTCGGATTATTTTTATTTTCACTCTTCGTTTTTTGTTTAGAATTATTTCCTTTAGGTATTTAATAACAGGTCAAATATTTGTTGTTAATGACCATTTCATGGTTTTGTAGCGGCCGCCGCTCGTGAGTTCTCTCTTGTTTGCTTAGACTGCTCAATTAAAGTGCTGGGAAAGCAGAGCTTGTTTTTTTCTTTGAATTAAAATCTCTTATAATTTTTCATATACACAAAAAACTTTATTTCATTACAACTTCAAATAAAAATGTACTAAATTGTAGTGGCTATCTTGAGTAAGTTTTCATATTTTTCTATGGAGTTCGATGCATGTGCCTGCAACCAGTTTTCTCTTAAATTTTCGTATTAATAATATTTCTAGTACTATCAATACATAAAATTGTGATATTTACTAAAAGCTAGTCCTGGATCTGATGTGCATTTATGAAAGAATCAGTGGATGATTTTAAGCTGGAAATGTTTGGTAATGAATGAAGCCAATAATTATTATAAATGTTGCAATCGGTAATACTTGACAATTATTTTCGCATTTTAGAGAACCTTCCTCGTGAGCTTTTTCTTCTTTCAGAATAATGTGGCAGATTTAAGTTATGGATTCATTATAATTTCAGCCATGCTTTATTCCATACACACAAAAGAGAATTCATCAGTGCTTTAAAACTTATGTCATTCTAGTGGTGGGTCCATGTGAGTATTATCGGTTTTATAAGTTTTTTATTCCTTTAGTTTTGCAACCATCTTTTCTGTAAATCAAAGGTTTCCTCAATGTTATTCACTGTTCCATTTTTAAGAATTTTTTAAAATAGTTTTTTCTATTTTCTTATTTGCAATGCACTAAATTTCAGTACTGGGTGAGTTATTTCCTAATATATTTAGGCTGTTGACTTAAACCAAATGTGCATGGTCACAATTTTCTCTGGAATTTTCTTGTTGATATGCTCTTTAGTTTTATCAATCATTTGAAATATAATTTTATTGTTTCCTACAAACTGAAGGTGGTGAGTTTTTTCAGCTACTTACTATCTTCTCACTCAGCGTTTTCATTTATGAAAGAATCAGTGGATGAATTTAAGGTGGAAAGATTTGGTAAATAATAAAGTCGATGATTATTACTATTGTTCGAATCTGTAATATTTGGCAATTGTTTTCGCATTTTAGGGCTCAACAACCCTGCTGGTGAGCTATTTCTTCTTTATGGTTAATTTAGGTTATTTTTCATAATTTGAACCCCATTATTTATTTCTCAGGAGCTGCTTCCAATATGATTAGTCTTCAAGTTTCATTTTTTGATGGCTTAAATTCCAAGAAGATATTACTAAAAGAATCATGTTTGTCCTTTATTGATGTTATTTAGAAGCAAAAAACTTATTAGCCTTTTACTTCTGGTGATTCACATAACTTCTACTTACAAAAGTATTTTGTTAGAAATTTTAGCTCTCAATAATTTTCTATTCAACTACGTACAAACTAACGAGAAACTCTGAATTTATCTGTATTTCTTTATATTTTCTGAAAATATGTGATATTTTAGCGGCCGGTTAGAAAGGGGATTTTCGATTTAATTTGCCCTTGCTGATACCATCTATTTGGAACCATCTTTTTGTGAAAGACCTAACAATACGATTATTGAAAGAATGAGGGATTGATTTTCAGCTCGCAGGATTTTGATAAAAAATTAAAATCAGTTAAAATTATTTTTCGAATCTATTATTTCTTGGTACTTATTCCTATTTTATTCCGCATTCCAGGCGGCTTAACGGACAAGTTAGGTGAGTTTTTCTTCTTTCATAATGTAGTTTTGTAAAGATAATTTAAAATTTTAACCTCAATATTTATCTTCATAGAAAATTTCATATTCTTCAGAAGGATATGTTATTTGGGTTGTTTATGATTTGACTGAAATTGAGAAAGAAAGTGGAAAAAGTGGCTCCGAAATAATAAACAATTACTGGAGTTGCGAACTTCAAAATTATATTGAGGAATAGCTCTTAATTTTAATACAAATTGTGAAGTGAACAAGTGGCAGAAAGCGTATCTTGTTACTGGTTGGTTGAGGAAAATAATAACAAATTATATTTAATGTAGGAGGAGTGACAGAAGTGAAAACAGAGCCGTCTCCCTAACAAGAGATTTCGCACTTCCAAGATTCTTATTACTGCTCACAAAACCAAGAGTTTCCTCCATGGCTTTTATTATTTCCATATCAAGATATCTGCTAAAATATTTAAAAATTTTGTAATAATAGCTGATAAATTCTTAAGCAACATAATGTTTGGACATAAAATATTTTTCCCATATGCTCCATAACTACCTACATATTCCAAGTAATGTTTTTTCATCACGATTTTATTAAAAAATAGACATTTTTCACAGCGTTCGTCGAATATTGTTTTGTTCATTTAAATAACAAAAGCAAGCCATGTACCGTTTGGATTTTAATCTTAATTGTAATTACCACTCAATAAAAAAACGCATTTGGCAAACGTTTTCCTTTCAAGTTTGAGTTTGAATTTTGCTTGATTTTTGCAACAAATTTTTTTAAAGAAAAAAGTCAGATTTGGGCAACATATTGGTCGCAATTTTCGGCTCACATTTGTCATAAATTGGTACGCTCTTTATTAGAAATTGTTGTCATATTGATAAAACTCTCATTCGAATCAGACCTTCAAAGTTTTTGTCAGTTGGTATTTGAGGGAAAATTGTTGCAATAATTGTTTGTAAATATTATGGCTTTATGTGGCTCAAAACTCATAAAATAAGGGTAACATTGGAAAGTTTTATGGTAAAATATACTGAACAATATATACGGAGCTGGATAATTCAAACCAATGCAATTGTAACATTGGTCAACATTTTTGCTACATAAATAGAAATGGTGTTCACACTTTATAAGTAGAAAGTGTGTGTAATTACTAAAACCTCTACAGTGCCCAGTTGCATTCCCTATAATCTTCGAGCAGTAAAAATTATTACAGTTGCATATGTGAGAGGTCATGATGATTGGCAATTAGCGAATCTAACGCAAGGCTGATGCTAAAGCATAGCTCGTTTCCTAGATGTCACTCCTTTTTTGAAGTTGTTAGAAATAAGTAGAATTATTGACTCTGAGTTTTGAAATTATTTCGATAGAAATGAAGGAAAAAGTAATTATTTCTTTATTTTTCATCACTTCAATCATTTTCCATGTGCTCATCCTTGTCAGTTCATGGATTTCACTGAAATTTGCTTCCAGAATTTCCAGTTTTCTTTTCCAATTGTAATGTTTTCCCCAAAAAGTTATTATGGCTCTACTGAAAGCAGTGACAAAAACTACCCCTTTCTTTAACCTTTGACGACACTCAACTTCCTGTAAAATTAAGAACTTTATTGTTGCGTAGAGGTGCGCGAGGAAGAAGCTGCTTATTTTATTAACAGGGTCCAATGCCAAATTTCTTTTGCAAAGGGCGACACGGTAGGGCTGGGTTAAAAATGGTGCCGACAATTGTAAAAAGCTATTAAACATGGAGATTTTTTTGTTGGCCCAATAAAATTCATAAACTGGACCCTTAAGCGTTGCAAAATCTTCAAAAATGAAAAATACCAACTGCAGGGTACTCTTTTCTTGTAAAAGTATCAATTATTGAGGATTTTGGTATTTCCCATTAAATTCTACCCGGTGTAGGGCGAAGTTTTAAAATCTGACCATGGTCTCAAATACATCAAATTTTAGAATTTAGAAATCCTAAAATTAGAAATTTAAATGGTGCTCAACGCGGGGTTTTCGACGTTTCATGAGTCCCTGGGAAAAAACGGCTTTTCTGGGGGGAAATTTTCAGTTTTACGTTTAAAGTTTTGTATCGCATAAAAAGCATTGTATCTATTCATTGTATTTGCCCTTTTCTCAAAATTTAAGTGCGGCTTTACATGGTCTGGTAAATTTTTCTGAAAGCATATTTACATACTTGATGTTTTAATTAACTAATTACAGGTCATAATTACGACTAAGATTATGACCACAATTTAGACCACAAGTGTGACCTTAACCATGACCGTAATTGTGACCTTAATTATGGCCGTTATTGTGACCGTTATTGTAAAAATATTTATGACAACTATTTTTACTATGTAACTACTATTGTGACCATTATTAGGGTCTAACCCTACTACAAACTATATATATAGTGATTTTAAATCAAAAAGGTATGTTTTATGGGTAAAAGATTTTTATATGAAACCACTTAATATTTCCTCAAAATTTAAGTGCGGTCATAATTAATAATAAATACTACTGTCACAATTATGGGCACAATCATGGTCACAATCAAGGTCACAATCATGGTCACAATCATGGTCACAATCATGGTCACAATCATGGTCACAATCATGGTCACAATCATGGTCACAATCACTGCGAAAATGACGGATACAGATATTGGCCAACTTTAAGTCCTTAAAATTTGATCGTTAGTTACTTACGTGTACATGCACCGATGTAAAATATTTTGAGCTGTTAGTTTTTTCCTCACTTTTTTTCTCTTTACCCGATATCTCTTGAGACCTGCGCACCAATTATGAACAATAAGCTATGTTGGCCAAGTGGGTCAAAATTTTGGTCAAATTGGTTTGAATTGAAGTAATTTCCATCAATGATTACATTGCATGGTAGTATGGTGGTCGAAATTTCGGTCATCGCAACTTTATACAATTCCATCGAAATCTCGGCCACAGCAACGTTAGCTAAGTGGACGTAACTATTGTTAGCTTTCGGTCACATGGAATATGGTAAAGTTGGCCGAAATTTCATAATATTTAGGCACTCTGAAGTGCAAAAGAAAGATAGAATGTCATGATTTACCCTTTAAGGTTGTACGAAAGGTCAATTATTTTTAAAATCATTTATAAAAAAGGATTTACAAATCAAACTCAAAAACCATGAGGATAAAAGTATCCTTCTTGACAATTTTTTCTTTTTCATCGTCTACACTAATAACAGTCTATTTCATAAACTTGCAAATTGCTCAATCTTTTTAAATTTCGAAATTTTCATGTTTACACATACATTTTTATTTCGCTTGAAACTCAGCATGATTTTTGTTTAAAAAATGTTTAGGCATCCCTAACTGTCCTAATTTTACGATGTTGTGGTTGCTAAGGAAAAGTGTATTACAATTTACATCCAATTTTGTTGTGGAACGCAGAACTATATGGAGAGGATTAGGAGAGTCTTACAAAGCCTTATGTAACAGTAATTGCTCTGAACTTGGGAGGAGAACTGTGCAATGTGCAATCTCCTTAATCCCTGTGGCATCATATGTAAGACTCTTTAAAGCTTTCGTTGATTCTATTTCACACGTTTAAGTGACACACTACAAAACCGGGCTAGTTGGTTTAAAAATGACACGTAGTCATTCATATATTATATTTACAATAATAATTATCAAGTGGAAAGCTTCATACATGATATCATGGGAAGTAGGCAGTAATAAAAGTTAATGTTTAAGTTACCGTTTTTGTCGAGTCTGCACTTGGTGTTCATATCGACTTTAAAAGTCCTATTTAAACTTTTGTATCAATTAATATTATATAATACATGTTGCTTTAGAATTACGTTTAAAGTTATAATTGATAATTTTATCTAGGCTACTAACATTATGTACATAATAAAAATCGGGTTGCGGTAGCAATGCATTCATAATGAAAAACCGGTTTTGGAGATCTGAACATCCGTAGAAATTTTGGTTAGTCAAAAATTTCTACACATGGAAAATATAGGTCATAGCTAAATCTGTAGTGTGTCTACCCAAAACTAAGTTCATAGTCACAAATTCGCACTCGAAATTTAGGCCGCGACCAAAGCTTTGGGCATGGTGACAAAGTCGACCACGCTCAAATTATAGGTCATGGTGAAAGGTTGGGTCATGGTCACAACCTCGGCTACACTGAATATGTATGCCACGGTCAAAGGTTTGGTCGTAGTCACAACTTAGTCCTCCACCACAATATAGGTCATGGTCAGAACTTTGACCACTCAAAATTTAGGTCATGGTCACAACTTCAGCTACGCTCAAAATGAAAGCCATGGTTTAATGTTATTTGGTAATGGTCAAAACTTCGCCACACTCATAATTCATAGACCCTGGTCAAAGTCTTGGTCATGGTCACAACTTCGGCCACACTCAAAATTCAGACCCTGGTCAAAGTTTGGGTCATGATCACAACTTCGACTACGCCCAACATAAAGCCATTGTCTATAATGTTTGGAAATGGTCACAACATATTTTAATCCGTACTATTTTGGCCACCAGCAACGCGTAGAGACGTGAATTGAAAAGAAGGGGTTATATAAAATGTCTCAAAATTCGGAACATTCAGGGGGCCCAACAGATGAAAAACTGGGAAATATTTGACCCACTCTACTCCTCCCTCAATATCTTTGATCATTGGAAGAGTAAAACTTAAGTAGTTGATTCAAACATATAGTTTGATATTTCTGAAAGCTAAAAATGTAACCTTTAAAAATCTTCTAACTTCATGCTTCTATTGGACCATCTCAACAAATAAAAAATTGCGAATCTTCAGTTGCTTGCTCAAAAATAGGTTCAAGTTCCACAGGTCATGCAAGGCTCATTGTCAGTTTTTGTAGGTACAATTCTTAATGAGTATTGACGTCGTAAAATCATCACAAAATCATCGGCGCTGTCCCAAAATTTGCAAATATGTACTGAGCTTGATTCCAACTCACATTTATTTCTGATCTTTATTACATAAGACTTAAATAACACTGTCGCTCTCATTTTTATTGTGCTACATTTATTGGAACTGCAGTTTCCTTGAACTCCGTTCCATCTTGCATCATTTGACTCTTTAAAGATTTGATTCTATTTTACTACACTTGTGATTGCAATGCTAAAAATGGACTTGTTCACAAAATGACCGGCATGAAGTCAACGAACAAGTTGAGGGACGATGCCTCTTGTTTATAGTTTAGAAGAAGAGAATTAATGAATTTTCATATACAACTTATTGGCACATACTAGATAAGAATTTCAGTCAAGTGGTTTGGTCGAACATTAAATGCAGATTCAACAGAAAACATATAAACTTGAGCTTTTCCTACTCTCAAATTTCATCTTCCCAAGTGTTCATCATTACATATCTTACATGCATTCATTACGAAATTGTGCACATTTATGCCCCATCCCTAGTGAGGATGATTTTGAGTTGACAGAGAGGGATTTTTATAGCATTTTTATTACAATCATTAATTTGGAGACATGAAACTTTAACTTTCAATTAATTCACTCCCCATTATTTTTAAGGATGAAAAGGAGGATTCACCATGATTTTGAAATTATTTATGATATTTAAGGAGCTTGTTAGTAAATTGTTTGTTCCCACTCGCGTTCCAAAGTTTGTTTAGAATATTTCTTATGAGCTTATAAGAAATCTTATTTATATTTTTATTTTCAAAATAATAATGAGAAACTTGAATTGAATTTAACATGGCTTTTAATTGTGTGATATTTTCTGGAAATAAATACTCAGGAGAGTATTTTTTGCCGTTAAAAAATCGTTTCGGATTGCTATTTTTTTCAATCTTCGTTTATCGTGTGGTATTACAAATGCATTTCCTTTCGATATTTAATAGTGGCTCCAATATTTGTTGCTAAGTTTCATGACGACAACTTGAAAAAATGTGCTAAATATATGTAGCACGTGGCGTGTGGGTAAGTTTTTTCCTATTTTCTATCCAGTTAGGTGGATGTGTATGTAAAGAGTTTCCTCTTAACTTTTCGTATTATAGCAACAATATTTCTAGCACTAATAAATAAAATTATGATATTTACTAAAAGTTGATGGTGGTGAGTTTTTCTATGCTCCTTATTCGTTCTTGAACTTTTGCATTTATGAAAGAATGAGTGGATGATTTTAGGCTGGGAATATTTAATAAAGAATGGGTTTACATAATATTAATTTTTATTAATGTTGAAATCTGTTATACTTTGGAATTATTTTCACATTTTAGTGAAAAAAGCTAGTGAGCCTTTTCTTCCTTTAGAATAATTTATATGTGGAATTGTCTTGTTGATATGCTTTTTAGTTTTATCAGTGATTTAAAATCGAATTTCGTTTGTTTCCTAAGCTAATAAACCTGGTGAGTTTTTCTCCGCTCCTTCTCCTTTAGTACTTCTCGAGCTTATGCATTTATGAAAGAATCAATGGATGATTTTAGGCTGGGAATATTTGATAAAGAATGAGTTTAACAATAATTTATTGTTATTGATATTGCAATCTGTTATACTTTGGAATTATTTTCGCACTTTAGGGATTAATACTGGTGAGTCTTTTCTTCCTTCAGAATAATGGATGATTGGGATTGTCTTGTTGAGATGCCTTTTAGTTTTATCAATGATTTAAAATGTCATTTCGTTGTTTCCTATAAGTTAGAGGACGGGAGGTTTGTTCTTCTACTTTTTACCTTCTCAGCATTTTAGTTTATGAAAGAATCAGTGGATGATTTTCGGCTGGGAATATTTGATAAAAAATGAGTATAATAATAATTATTATTGATGTTGTGACATACTTACAATTTATTAGAGAGCAAAATGCACGTCATAGGAATCATACGAATCTGAAAGAACTCATTGATGAAGTTTGAAATTTCGGTTCCACCTGCCAATTTTTGGCAAATATTTTGACCAAACACCAACAATTATCTTGTTATGGCTTGAATCTTGTTTATTTTTAACCTTATTAAATGTTGATTTATTGGTAGATGAGTCATATTTAATCGTTCTAAATGGTCGAATAATTTAGGGTGTTTTTGATCAAATAAAACAATTAATCATATCAGAGCGATATTGCCCTTACAAATAAGCACAAATAAAAACAATCTGATATTTAGTATAATTATATGTAAAATCCCAATTGACTTTGAACATAAGAAAATGACTCTTGACTTTTTTCCTTTTAATCGCGACACACAGGGCGCTTCAAGTTTTAGCTCAACAAATTATTTTCAATGAAGAAATGTAAATGTAAATATCAATTTTAATTTATTGTTTTTTTCTAACCAAATGACAGCGATTCCTAGTGGTAAGTTCCAAAAGCAGCGTATAAGGCAATCAAAGAACTGAAGAATAATGCTTCTCATTACTTTTTCCCTTCAAATCGCAACGCACAGATAGCTTTAAGTTTTAGCTCAAACAAATTATTTTCAATGAAGAAAACTAAATGTAAATATCAATTTTAATTTGCTGTTTTTTTTTCTAACCAAATGACAGTGGGTGCTGGTAAGTACTTACCTTCAGAGTCAAAAGTAGCTCCTTTGGTAAATGTAGACGTCATTTGAAAAAGAAATTGTGCACATTTATGTCCCATAATTTGTGAGGATGATTTTGAGTTGACAGTGGGATTTTTATAGCATTTTAACCCCATAACTTATTTTCATAGAAATTTTCATATTTTTTGGAAGGATATGTTATTCGGGTTGTTTATGATTTGACTGAAATTGAGAAAAATAGCAGAAAAGTGGATCCGAAATGATTAATAATTACTGGAATTGCGTGCTTTAAAATTATATTGGCAAATAGCTCGTCTTAATTGAATTCAAATTGTGAAGTAAACAAGTGGCAGAAAGCATATCACGTTTTAAATCAAACCCATAACTCAGAAATTAATTTTAAAGTTATATAAGCGAAAAAAGTTGGACACTTAACTTTGTTTAAAATCTTAAGTTTCAACCGCTGCATGAATCTTTAGTTATGTTATGACTTAGAATGTAGAATAATAATTATTGTAATCCTGTATTTATTTTATTTTAAAGAATCTTCTAGCCCTTTCTTTTACAAAAACTCATAATTAAGTAAAAAGAGACAATCTTGTTATTGGATGGTTGAGGAAAATAATAAATTATATTTGATGTAGGAGAACTGCCATTGCCTGGTTAGACGCAGTCTTAACTAAACAAGAGGTTTGCACCTGCCAAGATTTTCTTAAGGCTCACAAAACCAAGAGTTTCCTCCATGGATTTTATTATTTCCAATTCAAGTTGCTAAAATATTTAAAAATTTTGTAATATAAGATGATTAAGTCTTAGGCTACATGTTTGGCAATAAAATCGTTTTTCGCACATGCTACATAATCATTTGCACATTCCAATAAGTCATTTTTGTTTCATTAATAAAAGAAAATATGTATACTCTCACAGCGTTTGTTTAAGATTGTTTTATTCATTTAAATAACAAAAGCAATACTGTTTTGGTTTAAATTTTAATTAGCCCACTTTTAATTTAATAAAAACACGTATTTTACAAACATTTCCTTTTCAAGTTTGAGTTTTGTCTGACTTTGATAACAGAATTTTTTCCAGCAACAAAAAATCGCAGATTTGGGCATCATATTGGTTGCAATTTTTGGCTCACATCTATGTCATAAAATGGTACGCATTTTATGAAATTAAATGTTTTGTCATATTGCTCAAAATCTCATCCGAATCAGACCTGCAAAGTTTTTGTCAGTTGGTATATTTGAGGGAAAATTATTGCAATTATGAAAAATATTTTGGTGAATGATCACATTCCACTTTGCGTCTGTTGCGTTGTAGCGTCGGTAACGTGAACCAAAATTATGATCGTGATTATAATGAAATTATGACATGACATGAACTGCCATTTTTTTGTTCCTATAACAATTGGTGAAATAACTTTCATTGTTAAATATATCAGCATCAGGGCCAGATTTACCGTTATGACAGACCAAATTTCATGGATCTATGGACACAGCACGGTAACATTTACGACCTCTGCAGTGACCAATTGCATTCCCTATAATATTCCAGCAGTAATAATTATTAAAGTTACATCACACATGTGAGGGGGCATGATGGTTGGCAAATCTATCACAAAGCAGATGGTAGCATCGCTCGTTTCCTAGATATCACTTCTTTTTTGAAGATGTTCGGAATAAGAAGTATCATTGAGTTTGAGTTTTGAAATTATTTCAATAGAAATAAATAAAAAAAAAGTATTTTTTTACTGTTTATTTTTCATCACTTCATTTTCGCCTTGTGTACTCATCCTTGTCAGTTCATGGAATTCATTGAGTTGACGAACTTCCAGTTTTCTTATCCAAGAAGATATTTTCGCCCAAACCTGTATGGCTCTACAGAATTCAGTGACAAAAACTACCCCTTTCTTTAACATTTGACGACACTCAGCTTCCTGTAAAATTAAGAACTTTATTGTAGCATAGAGGCGCGGGGAAGATGCTGGCTCATTTTATTAACAGGACCCAATGTGGATTTCTTCAGCAAATGGCAAGAGCCGGCTCTTGCACCAGGGAGGGGTTGATAAGGGTGCGGAAATTGTAAAAGGATCATAAATGTGGAGATTTTTTTCATCCGCCCAAAAACGCTTTTCAGAAGCTTCAAAAATGGACCATACCAACTGCAGGGTACTCTTTTCCTGAAAAAGTATCAATCATTGACTATTTTGGTATGTTCCATTAAATTCTACACGGTTTTAGGGCGAAGTTATAAAAATCTAATTATGGTTTCAATGTATTTGTAAGCAATAATTATTGGTCTGGAAACACCCGCTAAAGAAACTAATTGAGACAGTTAACATTAACTTTTGATTCGATATCCTACGAGCTAAGCACAAAAACTTATTGGATCTGTGAACGATTTTCAATACAACTTCATCACAACATTACCTTTATCATCATCGGTGAACGGTTTATGTTGACAAATTGAGCTGAATTCTCGTTATCTCGTTTCATCCAATTCCAACCCTCTTGTCTGCAAAGCTAATTAAATGCTTGCAAGAAATTGTTAGCTCTCCCGTTCTCCCTTGCACATCTAAAAAAATAGTTGTTGTCATAGTAACTTCGAAGGGCCCACATTATTGCTCCTTTCAAATTAGCATTTTTCAAAGCATGATTTCGAATATTGCAACAGTATGTCTTATGGCACCATATTTGACTCTGGAGTTGCTTGCAAAACTTGGTGAACATGTAGAAGTTGCTAAAACTCTATAATATTTTCTTTCAGTCTTTGACTTTAGAGTCTTACACATGAACTGGAGAGTTTTTTTTATGATTAATGGATATTTTAGAGCTCCTAGGCGACACAAGTTCATATTTTTGCAGAAAGGAGTTTATCGGAACTGCTATGTTCCGGGTCCACCTATTGTGCTGTTATGCAAGAGTGCTTTAACCTTTCCCTGTTTGTAACTTTTGAACGGCTAGTCATAGCGCAATGAGGTTTGTCAATTCTGAAAGATAC
>JAQFXU010000294.1:0-63141 GCA_034693705.1 Spatulosminthurus flaviceps | reverse complement strand
CGCGTTACTTTTGCTGAAAGTGACTAATTTTTAAAAATATGATGTTTTGGGCTTACATATTTCCCGTGGACTTACTCACAGAATAATAATAAATACTTATTAAGTAACAGGAACATGATTGGCCAGTATTTAGTTTCTTCAGATTAAGAAATTTCTAAATATTGCTTAATCTCCTCCCCCTGGAAATAAAAATAATACGAAAATTATTTACAATAGCAACTGGAGAAAACTTCTCGTATAGCTCTTATATTGTAGGACATATCTCAGCGGTAGGAGGTAGAGGAACCACGGAATTGAACCAAATTCAATAGCACTTAATCTTGCGGAAATAGCTTCCGGATCCCAGAAGCTATGTTTACCTTCAGTTCTCTACTACAAATTACTACATCTTTCCGCTATAACAGAATTCTCGTATGTTATACATTGTAACCACAGAATTAAAAGGTGCTCCTTTGATCAAATTCCTCGGATTCTGTTCTCCTCTCACTCAACTGCATTTGATCAACACTGATTTTTGCACTTTTTGCAGCAGATGAGTCATGAATGTAAATATATCCAATGTTAAAAATTACTGGGTAAATAAAATATTAAATTATTATAACAATGTTATTTAACAATAATTCATTCATTCTTATGAAAAATATGAATTATTTTTAGAATACAAGAAACAAATTTTCTACATAAATACTAAATTGGGCTGAGTCCTAGTTATCCAGCCAGCTTCAAAGAAGCCTCCGGAAGCCCCCGCAAGCGGAGACGTCCGGGGGCGGTCCCGCACGACTCCGCAAATGCGCCCTTATTATCTTTTAAGTAAATTAAACTAATAAACCTTAATTTATTGAGTGTTGTAATGGTGAAAAGCAAGTAATCGTGGACAGCGGCTAATTGTCAGTTTTAACTTGTGTCATTTGTAGCGTTGTAAAGTCAAAACTAATTGTAGTGCCATTGAATTCAGATATTCTGAAACCTCCCCAAACGGGTTGTACTGGCTTTGTACGAGTTACTGATACTGATACGAAATGTCATTTCAACAATTCAAGAATTACCGTCAATGTCACATATAATAATTATTGGCAGTAAATGTCAATTGTCAATAATTTGAAGTTTATTCTTGTTATTATAGATCATGTAGCCAAATGTAAACAACAAGTGCAATGAGCCAAAGATCAATTAGCTCTACTGTTGGTAATTTTATTTGATTATAATGCGGGGGCGTTTGCCGAGTTGTGCGGAGTCTTTTTTGAATCTGGCTAGATAACTAGAACTCAGCCCTAAATTGAATTCCCAAGATTTCCAAATAAACACTCGTGAAAATTTTGAAATCCTGTTATTTAAAGGCAGGGAAAGAAATAATTAATGTGTGCAAATATATTTAAAAAATATGAAATGTGTTCCCAAGAAAATAAACTAAAATCATGTCCAAGACCTTTACCATTTGAATTAATAGTTAATTAATGCGTAACAAAGATACATAATATTATGTTCGATGGAATTTATAGTAGAGTGAGCATATATATGGAGTAAGTGGCGTTAATAAATGTGTAGTGATTGTTGCCGGGAGGGTTGTATGTTTCAGAGAGTAAAAGTTTTAGGTACTCAAATAAAAAAACTGTACATATACACAGATTTATAGTAATATTGAAAGAAAGAAATTTGGGCTTGTTATTCAGTTGATATTTTATATTCAGTTATGTCATGGTGGTAATAATGAGATATTAAAGATGATTTCAAATGTATTGATAAACGGACAAAAGCAATTTATACTGGAGCATAATACTACATGTAGTATATCCATACGCATATAAATTTTAGTCGTCTGAATCATTTCCTTCATTATCATTATTATTAGTTTCTATAAAAGGTTATTCTTTCCTTTGTTCATTGGGAATATACATACATATATACATGGATAATAAATGGTGGTAGGTATAAATAGAAAAGAAATAGCGCTATAGAACTTGTACTAATATTTGGACAGGGCGGTAGTAAAAATACAAAAGTAGTAGTAGGAGTAATTTGAATGGAAAGGGAAACAGGTAATATTAATTAAGGGGAGAAAAGTTTTGGAGGCATGTGTTTTTCTTAAGCAGACAATGACGGTCATTTCATGTGAATAGGAAAATGATCCTAATGATGTGTAAAGTTTAGAACAAAACTCATTTTCTACAACTGTGAGTTTCACAATGTGTTAAGTTGCGTGATAAATCCCTGCCTCGAGGCAATCTCTTCCAATCTCTTTCATTACTTTCACTTCAAGCTTGTCCCAAGCTTTACTTTTCTCTCTTTAGGAAATAATAATTGTTTTTCCATGAGTATGGAATAACTATGAGCCTTTCAACAACTTCAACTAGATATAACTATAACACTAATTGCAAGTCAATTTTTTTCCCAATGGAGCTCAATCTTCGCTTCTTCTGTCAGCAACATATAATGAGTTACCTTGGAAAAACTTGGTGGAAAGAACAAGTGAACATTAGAGAAAAACTTGGACTATATAATGGAGGAAAATAAATTTTTCTCACATGATAGTTTCTTTCAAGCTCGCCATTTCAGAAGGATACTAGTATGTAACTTGGACGAAAAACGGATGATGGGAGAAAGAGAGAGAGAGAGAGAGAGAGAGAGAGAGCGAAATTATTAAAATGATGTCACCTGTCTCAACAGTTCATTTGATATTTCTGTTGCAGAGGAGCATTTCAAAGGAAGAGGGGACGTAATTGATGACATTTTGGATGGCGCATAAAAAAGAGAATGACAAATTATACCTGTATCTACAAAACGCAGGAAAATCTTGTTCGTATATGGTAATTAGGCTCAATTAGAAATACATATTGCTTAATTTCCTATTATTGCTATTTCACCTGGCCATTTTCCCAGGGTCTTTAAAATTAAGTGAAATTGACTCCTGAAAAAAACATCCATTTAGATAACATGGAAATTGGAAACTCTATGTTATCCTATGAGAAAATTGTTAACCCCATCAAATTTGCCAGTGTTTTTATCAGCGCTGCCATGCCATTGGAGACCGTAAAGTTAAATAGTTTTCTATAGAACAGAATTTTGAGTAATATTTGCAGGTAACAACGAGAATGATGTATCAAATCCTTAAAACTTTCCAGAGCAGTCCCTTCAAGGAAAGTGTATTGTTCCAGCTATGTCATAACACGCTATAATATACACATACTATCAAATTCTTGCCTACACCTATAAAAAATCTGCAAAAAAACCTGGATTTCAAAAATATTTTAAACTTTTTCACATTTTTGTGCAATTTCAATACATTAATAGCACATCCTTTGCTGAAGCCCAGCTATGCCGCCCCTAACTTCCTATTTAAATAGAAACTGAGGTTCGTTCCTGCTGTGACAAGTGCCGTGGAGCTGGAGCAAAAAAAAACATAAAGACAAATTTGGGTAAGAATCCTTAAAAAAATCCTGTTGAACTTGTCAAGTTCGGGATTTCAAATGTTTTGGCAAAAATGCAAGGGGTTTCCGTTTTCGGAGGAAAAAAGTGTGCAGTAGAGCAAAAGTCGGCAAGGGAAAAAAATGGTCATGCATTTAAAACATTTTGCCTCCCATTACTCTATGTACATATGCTTGAAATGGGATAATTTTTTCCCCTAATTTTTAAACTTTTCTCTACTTGTGCACTTTTTCCAAGACTTTCTTTCCCCCACAAAAAATAATGAAATGTGTAATTTGAAAAATGAGACATGAAAAAACCAGGGAGACGTAACTTATACAGAGGATTTGGATCTAAAAGAATGTATATAAGAATCATAGGCATATAAATAATATTATCAGATCAAAGCAAACTACCATAATGATATAAAAGGGGAAAGGAGAGGAGCAGGTTAAAGGGAAATTTTTCCTATGTTATTTCTAAAAAATATTATTTGAACGTGTAAAGAAGTTGGATTGGTTGGAGGTTCTTCCATGGGAAAATCTCGAGGTAGTAATTCAATTCCGTATTAAAACTTTCCTCATAACCGGATATTCGAGCATGAATGAAATCAAGGAGTGGAAGTAAATGCATTCATTTCTTTAGAAGAAATTTGAAAACTGCTGGACTTCTCCCCTTTCAATTAGGTAGCACTTCTACCTCTATTTTAATCGCCCAATCCTAAAGTTTTAAGTTCATGGATTATGTATGTACATATTCTTAGTTTACCTTGGAATTTTTTTCTCATTAGCAAAGTTCACGCCTCGTTAATTATTCATTACTTCATTTACATTGTTTCGCTGATTTAGTACTTCCAAGATTGGAGTAGACTTCCTGTGTATTTGGAACAATGTAGTGATTGAAAAATACAATCCCCCTGATTTTTTTAACATGATGAATCAGGGAAAACTTAAAATCGGCTTTGTTTTAGGAATAGCTCGTCTATATTTCATTGAATTAAATATTTATTGAAGCTTTTCTGGATGTTGAGGCTGCTGCCGGAGGACTAATGAAAAATTCGTTGCATCATGTCAAATTGAATTTCTCTGGGGGCAAAGGATTAGTGTAATGTTTTCCTTGTTTCTTTTATAAGCCATGAAATTATTTCCTCCGCGGCCTCACATCTGGATTTTACTAGTGCCATTTTCAAAATTCAAACCTTCCTTGGACTAAAGAGCAGAGCTACATAAAGGTAATTTCATAAAATCCGGTCGGTAGGACGTTGTGAGAAACTTTTGTCATTTCACAATGTCACTTTGGTAATAGGCAAGTCAGGAGGAAAGAAAATTTATCATTTACGAAAACGGGGAAGAATGGAATGATAAAAGACGTGCTGGACCACATGATAACGAAAGTATATCAAAAATATTAATAATTCCTTTTCAATGAAAAGGAACACAAGGTAAGGCATTATAAAGGATGATCATTCTAAGCATACTCTTCTTATTAAAACCTAAAAAACTATTTTTAGGGCGGCGCCAGCCCCCTTATAAAATACCCTTGTCCATATACCGGTGCCTTTAGGCTCCCTCCCCAGGATAACTTAAAAAACTTGACTGATTTCTTTCAAATTTTTTGTGATCATTAGATACTTATTATTAGGCTCCTATCTCAGGTAAGTTTGCTATAGGTTGAAATTCTTAATGTGTTAGCGTAAGTAAAAAAAATGAAAATGAAAATGAAAATGTTTTTTTCAATGAAACTATTCAACCGAATAGGCTGATTTTTTTACACACATACAGCATAATACTTGCAGCATTTGAAAAAATGAAAATCGATTGCGTAGTTTTTAAGAAATACTTGTTGAAATTTTTTCTAAAATAAATTGACAGATTTCGATGCAAATTTTTACAGTCGTTGTACACAAAACACAAGTCAGTTCCATTTTTTGGGTTTTGATTTTAAATCGGTAGCGTAGTTTGTGAGAAAATATTTTCGAAATTTTGAAAATCAGATTCAATGCGGGTGGCTGGTAGTGTTAAGTACATGGTAACGCATGTGAGATGACTAAAGTGCATGGATAGGCAAATTAAATGCTATCTCAAAATTGTAATGACGATTATCGCGGGAATATTGGAAATGAAGTCTACATCAAACAGTAAATCGGGATAAAATGAAGCAATCGTAGTTTACACCACCCCATATGCAAAAGCTTTAAATTGCCGCAAAGCGATGAGTTTTACTCAAGAATAGTAATTTCTCAGGGATTTTCATCGACTTACAAATTTCTTTGCATGTATTTTGGATATTTGTATTATTGATGTGTGAAGTTGGGCTTGGTAGAGGGGGAACCAATATTAATGCTCACATGACCAAGTCTCATGAAACCACATCTTTGTTTATTCCAAGAAAAGACATGTTTTCCCCACTGATAGATACGTGCTTGAAGTAAATTGTACAGAGAAATGTGTAGAACATCAACTTGTTTTTTTTACCGGATTTTATCGATTCCTATTCCCCATAAAGTGTAAGAGGAGAAAGCGTGCTGAATTAGTAAAATAGCTTCAAACAACTTCCTCCTTCCACCAACATCTCACAGCTTTGAGAGCCATCCGAGCTCACTTTTTACGTCCAATACAAATCCACTAAAAGTTCTCCCCACACCATTTTTTCTCAGCCCTTCCAATTTAAACAAAATCCATAAGAATTTTATGACTCGTGAATTATTGTTGTTGACTTGTAAGTTCATAAAATTTTTCAGTACGAAAGTTATGGGGAAAAGCTTGAAGGAAGAAATGAAGATGACAATAAAATTAATTAATAATATTTTATCCACACAAAAACTATACTCCTTCAAAAACCTATGGATGGGTTGGAAAAATAAATTGAGAAAATGTATTAAGTCTGAAATGATGACACTGGGCGTCATCAACATCACTTTATTAAATTAAAATGATTGTTGTACTAGAACTACTATTGTGATAAAAAAGTCAAATGGAATCGTGACAGTCCATGTCTAACGTGAGGAGAATTTTCCAAGCTGTCACTTTATTTTAGCATTTGGAAAAGTGAGCTATACATGCAAATACATAATATGCAATTGACATGGATAATAAATAGATAGTTGAATTAAATTAACAACATATAGAAAAAGAGAGCTTCATCACTCGTCCCTACGAGGCTGGCCTGGGTCCCCAAGTTTCTCCTCCATTTTCCCATTTCCGTTCCCCCGTCCTCAAATGTAAGTAGAAAGCAAATAATTTTCTCTCCTCAATCTCCCAGTGAGAAGGGACTTGGGAAGTGATCTGAGGATATTTTTCTCCCTTACCTATTCTAGTATCGTTTTGCCACCATTTTGACAGTAAGCCATTTGAGTACCTCCCGCCATGTGAGTAAAGACTTGAAGTCGATTAAAGACTCTGTAGACTGAGGGCATCGGTACACCCACAAGTCGCATCCTTCCCTGAATAAAAAGTAAATCTACTTGACACATTTAAGGACCTACAATTCATCATACTCCTTCCAATAGCGTTTCTCATGCGAGCCTCTCACACTGCGGGGACGAGTCCCACACAATACATCCGTAGAAAATGCAATGGTAGAAACCACACCAAGCAAAGTCAAAAAACGCACATCACGCAAGCTACTACCTTTAAATTGATGTTTTCCCAGCCTTAATTTGATAAAGCCCCGCTCCTTTATTCCCTTTCCCCTAAATGTGTTTAAAATGTGCAGGGAATACAAGAGTAATGTTTTGACCAAATAAAAAAAGGGATGTTATTGAAAAGAGAGTAATGCAACTCCATTCAATTTATATTTCTATATCTACCTTTAGGCCTTGAATCAAATAGGACAAGAGGGGAAGCTTGGCAAATCCCAACATAAATAATATTCACCCATTTTCAGATGAATAAGTCTAGAAAATTTAATTACATAACAAATTACACATAGAAACAGGGCGGAGAAAGCAGCTGGAAAGTTACGGGTGAAAGTCTATAGCGTGAGAGCACAGATCCGGAGTAAACATTCACCTTGCCGCAATCATATTACGTCGTAGAGGCTCAAAGCTAAAAAAGAAAGAATGAAGCTGAAAATAATCGAAACGTAATTAAGTAATGATAATTAAGTTACAAACCGATCCAATCCTCTATGGGCAGCTTCAATATATGTTCGCAGACGGAGGAAGTCATTGGAAGTCAAAAGGCGAACCGAGAGTAATTTCTCATCTCCATTGTAACTATAGGAAAATATATACATACATACAGAAACGATCTCAATGCACTTGTGAGATTATGCAAGAAAACACATATATTTGTGTAGCTATACATACATGGTTCATAAAATTATTAAGAAATATGAAATTTAGGAATATTAATGGTAGAAAGGTTGAAACAAGGTAAAAACCACCTACAGGATCTTATACGATGGTAACGTTCCGGGTTAGGGCTTATACATACCAAGCTAGAAAATCCGACACTACTAAAAGTGGTGCATTCATCGGTTCCTCTATTTTTCCCACTCGTCTTCACGGGAAGTGAAAGCTCGTGAAGAGGGGAAAGGAGGATGCGTGTATATTATTGTTTTGAAAAACTTGTGAGCTCTTGCCTAACATTCAATGAATATTCACACTGGATGCTCCGTACTTTGGTCTAGCCTATAGCATCAGAGTTACTTTGACGGAATGTTATCGGTTTCTCACTAGAGGAAATGGTGACGCGTAAATATATACATGTAGATTAAGCAATTATTTCGTGTATATGCATTGTTATGCAATGAGCTGAGCTGAGATCTTTTTCTTTTCTCATCCAAGTCAGCCGAATACGTGTGCATTATTTTACCTTTAGTTAATCTACTCTGACAAGGATAACGTGATAATATTGATTAATGTAAATGAACCTGGTCTGAAACTAGGTCGTTTTTGTCATACATCCCATGCGTAATGGATCATCCCTATGCAAATGGGTAGTAGTTCCACCAACAAAAAAACAGATGCAGAAAAATTCTTCTTCTACTTATGGAAATCCTTTTAATTTTATGCAGATATTTTATGCTTCCAACTTCCAATGATCTCAAGACCGATGAGGGAATAATAATCCTCAAGTTTTTTTTGGGTATTCACATTGCATTTGATATGGTGAGAATTTGTCAGGTTCCTGGAGACGAATACTTTGTAGATGCGAAGAGAAAAGGAAGAAGTACTAAGGAAAAAAAGGATGATCGGGTTATTTAAAGGTAAGAGGCTGATGAGAGTCACATTTAATGACACATGAGCTTACCGCACATGGTGCTTTGCTTTAGCTGTTACTTCGGATTATGTAGGAAAGGTTGAGGTTAGAAAAAATAGTTTGGTGGATGTTTGAGATGGAAAGTGCTTTTGGCATCGTTCTAGCCAAGGAGGAATTACAGTGAAAACTGGGAGATACACACACATAAATTCCATAGGATCCACCCAACATTCGCTTTTTCAAAGGAGTACACGCCCCGATGGGTGCCTTTTTACTCTCCCATCCAAAGTTCAGGTACTCAGTTTGAATTGAAGCCTCTCTTATTCTCTCCCCATCCGTGACGCCAATTATGCTTATTTTAATCGGACATCAACATCGATACGTCCTAAAGAGAAAGTTTGCTTCTCTTCTTTTGGGTCCTCCGTAACCATCTTTCCTTACGTCTCAATGTATGTATGTATGTATATATATATATATACATACAGATATATATATAGTATTTTCCCGAGCCCTTCTACCAAAGACTCAAACTCTTATGTAAGGAAGGGCAGACAAGGAAATTTACAACTTGGACAAATAGTAAAAGAAACAACCTTTATAAGAGAGAGTCTCACAAGTGCATTTTCTTTTCTGCCAAAGACTTATATGTACATCCAGACACATTTTGGGATTCGCTTCAATAGGCTTATTCAGCTTGTTGTAAATGTTACTTCATCCCATAAGAGTCTTGGTATTGCAGAATGCCGTTCATGTATTAAACTCACTCTTACCAGTAACTAAAGGGATGTGAAGCTTGTATAAGCTTTAAGTAAATTTTCATTGCATTCCGAGTTCAATTCGGCCTAGCAAGAGAAAGAAGAGGAAGAAGAATAGGAGAGAACTGTGTATGAAAAAGTCTTGTTTCTTACGACATTGTGCACACATATGAAGGCGTCGTAAAAACTCATGCTCATATTTTTCCCTACACACCCAACAGAGTACACCAAAAAAAGGCATGAGGCTAGTAAATGAATAAGAATTATTTTTCGTCTCTTTCTGACAGTATACATAGGCACGTAGGCTATTTATGAATTGCCTTTACAATCCCGTCTCCTTTAAACTGCCACTCAATCGCTGTCGCCGCTGCTATTTCTACAGTAGATTTAAATGCCAACCATTCATTTTTTCTGTAAATACCTCCCTTACAAACAAAGCTTTCTTTCCGTTAAGCGATTTCATGAAAATCTGCATGTACATATTTACATATGTAGACGCATATATCGAAATAGTATATATGAAATATAATACAGATGTAAAAATAAATAAAAATATCAAAATGTTTCTGTTACCACATTTAAGTGATGAACACTTTACGTCTACATCAGAGAAAATGCGGCTACTCCTCGACTCCCGTACAAAGGAAGTTCCATGAGTAATTTAAGGCTGGAGTTTCCCAAAAGAGTTGTAGATTATGGGGAAAATTCCGGCAATTTAAAGGGTGAAAAATTCTTGAGACCATGCAGTATAGTAGTATTGTATATGAGACCATAGAAAGGAAAGTAAGTTGGTTGAGTCGTCGTCCAAGAATGAAAGAAGATCATCGACAGTCTATTAGCTCATTTGAAGAATTCTCCCGAGAATTTCACCTCTTTCCATTCCCAGACTGGAAGGATCTTTTCCTTTGGATTCCAACTCGCTTTTCCAGTTACTACTACATATACTCACCACACTAGGGCACACTATGTACATATCGAATCATTCGGGTGTGTTACGCGAATGTCAGCACTGGAACCAAACGACAATGGTAACTGACGATTGCCACCAACTATCTACCCTTGCCACGCAAATCTACTAAACTCAAATCCCGAATTCTCTCCGCACCTCACCACCCTCACAATCACTATATATACGAATTACATCTCCATCCTTCCAAATCTCTCTACTTTCTACGTAGATATATTTATTGGAATTCCGATATATATTTTCTTTAAATTTCTACATAGCCGTAAAAATATAGTGCATTGTACTGCGCGGGATAATTTGATAGAGCGTGTGACTCTGAACTGAAAGCATTACATATTTAGCTATCCTAAATGCAGATGCAGTGTACATGTCAGAGGACATGTTCAATCCACGAAGGAGACGACCAGGCTATACATATGTAGGATTGTGGAAGGAAGTCTATCCCAAGGGCGTTCTCGCTTAGGGAGATTTCCCTTGATTTCTTGATAGACCATTTTTACTATACTTTTTTTCAGAGCTTTTTATGTATACCTGAAGATATATAAACCCAAGCCTTAAAACACCCGAGTCATTCGAGGAAATTCACTGTTCAATGACTGCGTTTTTCTCCACTCTCCGTAGACTCACGTTTTTTTTGTCAAGGAAAGGACATGTAGAGGAAAAAATCACGTATGAAGTACGGCCGAAGGAAATCCACCGACTACTACCTCATAATGTACTCAGAACTAATTTGGAAAACAACGTTGAGGCTTAGGAACCAGAACATAACTTGATTCCTTGAGTTGATTCAAGTGGAAATCTAAAACCTTAAATGACTTCCATCCTTTTTCCAATGGTCTTTGGAACTCTCTATACTCTCCGCCGAGGTGATCTTCTTAAACATATACCCTCGCACATATATTTTCATGAAATAAATTTAATATAAGAGTGGTTTTAATTTAATTTCTGTGGTACCATTCTATAATAGAATACACAGGGCAAAATAATTAGTTTAGCATAACCTCAAATCATTGTTGCATAAAGGATTACCTGGTTTCATCAAGGAAGGCTGCGCTTAAAGGAGCGAATTTTGCCGGGTCTCTGGACATTTCACAGAGCAAGCGTTGTCGACAGTCTTCATCAAAAATCCGCAGTCCACTAAAATAATACCTTTTATAGAGAGAGAGGAGAAAAAAATCAACATTATTTTGACCAAATATGTAGGAAACCAACGCATTGGAAATATTTTATGACTGCCCAAGATTCTCCCATCTAGTCACCAGGCTCTCAGCTATATATGTACATACGTTACTGTGAATCCAAACATGTTTCCTCACCACATTCCAAACATCCTTTACGCATTGCGGGACAGTGGATTTGATTTAAGGATTAATGAAAGGGAATGTCGTTGGTAGACATAAAATAAAAAGAAATTGGACCTTTTACGGGTAGTAAGTGTAATTACGCAATATCTGCAATGTCTCTCCTACTATTATTCTTGCTCCCAAGGAATTTTAATGTGAAAGGGAAATTCAATTGAGAGAGCTAACTAAGTCATTTTTGTTGAGTATAGGATGACACACGTGGCTGGATATGTCCACATAAATATACATAAAAACTTCTATTGGTTCCATGTACGTACATACATGGATACATGTGTGCAATATGTGCACGTAGAATTTATTCAACTTACTGTAATTTATTCAGCCTCATTTGTACATTCAGGTGAGAAGACATTGTGTCGGGATAGAAAGAATTGTGCGCGGTGGTTGGAGCTTGATAGCCCTGATAGCGGGCCGATGAGTTGTGACTGGTGTTTTCCTCTCCTCTTGCCAATGAGATAACGTCCTTGGAGGATCCAACTAGATCCCACAAATCTCCTGGGCAAAATAACAAGTACCCTCTAATAAACAACTTTTTTTCTACGACTTTACCTTATACGACTTACACTATCACACTCCACTTCCGTTTTATTGACATGTCTACATTAAATAAACAGAGGCTCCCCCAATCTTGAAGGGAGATAGAAGATTAGCCTTTTTCTACCATCATTTACCCAGGAGCAAATACCTATGGGGACTTGGAAAAGGTTTACTTGAATGGTAGTTGTAAATTTATTATGATTATTTTTAATATGTACACATTAAATATTATGATTACTTTTCACGATTTTTGACGGTAGTCCTCTTGAGCTTGGTGGGAGATAAGCTGGAAGAGCATTGCGTTGGTCAGGTTTATCCTTTAGTATTCTGGCGTGGTCCAATGGTTTTGGGATTCCAGGAAACGGAATGCTCCCTGTTCCTTCAAATCTCCTAGAATTTACGTAAGGAAACATGTAAGTGTACTATAACTCCGTCAGCAATTTCTTATTCTAGCCATTCCAGAATGCAGTTGAGCTCATTCACGTGAATAATGTATGTTTGTAGATGTAGATATATACTTAAATTTAGACCAGGAGATAGAGGGAATAATCTAATTTGCAAGGTTTTTCTATTTTACTGTGTAGAGAGAAATTTATGCATGAAGATTTGTCTTCCCTACTATTCTCGCTGGTGCGGAATGTGTATTAAAATTGAGGACATTGAACATTCGCTTCTTATCACGTCGTACCAATAATACTCCAACTGAGGATACAATGAATTTATATTAGTTTTGTCATGAATTTCCCTTCCATTACTTTTTTTTACCAGGACGATTTCACACCAGGGCCAGGGGAGCCTGGAGCTATACTAATCATGTAAAAGTCCATCAAGTATGATATGTAAATATACCAATCAGAGCTGGATTACTACTTTCATTAAAAACTTTTTGTTTCATCTCCTTATCTTTCCCAACAGCTAGTATTAAAATTCTAGGGGTTCTACACAAGTTAAGTATCCATTATTATGGAAAATTTGATAGCTCCTCATTGATGCCAGGAAATTGTAATATTAGATATAAAACACGCCAGTAGTGGTGCTCCAGCTACTTGAATTGTCACTGTAATTATCGACACCAACACCAAATGCGGTGTATAAATCCGAATTCTATTCATTGGGGATCTTTTATATGGGAAAGTTCAAGAAGTTCATTTGAATTTTAGAATTTCGTGTTTCGATTTAAAACTTGTGGGGAAATGTGAGCTAGGAATATACTTGGCAAAGTAAGAAGAATAATAATAGTAGATTGTAAATATTTAAAATAAATGTAAAAAATGGTCATCTTTTGTATTCCAGGCAATCCAAGACATTCGCAACACTTTAGAATTTTATGAAGGTTCGTGGGAAAAAAGGAGGTTATGAGGGAGCCGTAGGCATTCTAGAGTAATGAGGTGGCTTCCCACACTAATTGTATATTTGTGAGGAAATTTGCAAGAGCAACATACCACATGGTGAAGATGAGGATGACAAAAGCTGTGGGGATCCCAGTGCCAGAGGAAAATGCCATGGCTACTCAGAGCAGGAATGTCGGGTAGTAGTGGCTGGTCCGGATTGTTACTCTATTCATAACGACGTGGAAAACTCAAGGTAAAACACACTCTTCTAGAAGGTTATCAAATAGAACACGGTCTTGGTTAAAGTTTGAGCTTTACTGTAGTTACCACACTAATAATAAGTTGCTCTGTAGGTAGTCATAGAATGAATGCACTCGCTCAGAGCAAAGTGTCTCTCCCATCTCCGGACACTCTTGCCCATTCTCCACGTCGTTGTATTCGGTTTCTCTTCTGTCTCTTCTTCATCCTTTACCTGAGCTAACTTCATTCAATCCCTTAGTTTTGCTTCGTCTCCTTTACCTCTTCTGCAGCACCGTTACGTCTTGTCGTTCTGCTTTCCTGAGCCCGGATGCCATTACTGAGCCGAGATGATTTTTTGCCTAGTTTCCTCACATTAATCTGCATTTTTCGTCTCGATTCCTGCACTCATACATATATACACTTTGAGCATGCACTCCTCTTCCCAATAGAGTATCAGATTGTAGTTCCGATTAACTGTGATTATTTTACTGCTTCAAGCGTGACTAAAACTGCTTTTTCAAGTGTACCTCAAGTGCACTGACACTTTTATTTTAATCGTGTCCTTCTTATGACTAGGACAATAGTAATATTTCATTCAAACTGTACAGTACACCTGCATTTGTGTAACAAATCCCATATAATACAAAGGAGTCAGCGCACAACGCACAACTATTACATACTTGAGGGTGGGACTCATGAAGAATGAATTAATAACTATTTTGGTGAGAATGAAGGACTTTTACCCTAATAATAATTAGGTCAGGGAACTTTTCCTCTATTACATTCAAAGTTTTGGTAATTACTTAACTACAAAAAAACTGGTGTTCACTTTGTACTGTCGGCAGCAGCATCAACATCAGTTATTTAAAATGAGCAAAAATAATATTTTTAGTGTCTCAATTCAAGTATATGGGCTAGCTCGTATCTATTTGGAACATATAGAATTGTTCTTAACGGTTATTTACATTTTAGAGGCAGCTTGGAATCGTGCAGAATCTAAAAGTTTCCCGGTTGAGTTAACGGAGAGAACCAGTTAAAATTTCATGTTTAGTAGGGAGTAGGGACAACAGCAGGGTTTTAGAAAAAATTTAAGGGACTGCAGGTTTGCTCATCTATGTTATTTCTACATACTGGGATTTCCACATAGTAGCTTTTGTATTATTTATATAGGGAGCTACATTGTGAGAAAGCATATGGTTTTTTTAGCCACCTTTCTGTCCAAATGGATCATAATCATAATCAAGAATTTTTATGATTACTGTTGACGACCAACACTATCACAGGGAATGAAGCGTTGCTGGAGCTTATTTTGGATTTGAACAGCAGTTGTTGTTGTTGTTTTTCCAATGGAAAGTGTAGTCGGGAATGTCATGACCATCTACTTTTGGGACTCGATGCAGCAAAACTTTAGTTGCTCTTGTTATTGGTAGTGTGCGCAGTACAGTAAATGTTTATTATGAGCACTATATGGCAAGTAATGGCACAGCTATGCAGGATATCTTCGCATGCTTGTAATTATTCACCTAGGAAGCGTTTAATGACTTCCTTCGAATTCTCTACTTCTTTCCTTCCATGGAATAAGAATTTTCTTTCTTATTTTAACCACTAGGAAATTGTTTTTCCTGCCAGAGCAAACTGAGACCGCTCTTGGGAATAATGCTCGGTGGTGTTATCTTGTTCATTAAAACCTCCTGCAATTAAACTAATGTCAAGTACGGATAAAAACTTTAGCGCATTTCTTTTCATCTGCTTAATTAACCTTTGCCGTGCCGTGCCACTCCATTGCATTTGGCGGTGCAGCTGTGGCTAGAACCATATTCGCAGTAGTAATAGCAATAGCAAGCTTTTATTGTCTACATCTTAATTTTGATTTCCGTGCTAAATGGTCTAAACCATGTTCCTATTTTTTAGTACCAATTGAGCAAACCGAAAAGTCCCTGTTTTCGTTTATATTTTACTTTTTCAGGAAAAGATACATGTGTAAACTTATAACCACTTATAATGGAATAACAGTGCTAAAAACATTAAGAAGGTTTCTGAGTATTGTGGATTTTACTGTCTATTTCCAATGAATTTATTTCATCGTCACATGGAACTGAAGAGTTACTCGAGCTCTAGGAATGTTGCTCATTTATACGGATACCCAGAACTTCTGGGCCAGAAATCCAGTGCTGACGTGCGAAGAAAAGCCTTCTGCATTTTGTCGAAAAATAAATGGGAAATATTTAGAACCTGAAAATTTGCCTTGAATGAAAGAGGTGTTAGGGGAAACTTTACAGCTTCATATACAACTGCTCAGCAAGTTCTGGTACATCTATTTGAATTAATGAAATTTCTTTGGACATAATCAGTGGATATTTGGATTGATGGTTTCCTCTAGTATTAAATTTTATTTTCTTCGAAATGCTTTTCCCTTATTGTTAGTAGAAAGACATACTTAGCCCATGTGGTGACTGCGTCAGAAGAAGAACTGTGGGGTGTTATTAAAGTTGTTTTGCATAAATCAAGGGAGTACTATTGGTACCACCTGCATATACAGATACATCTAGTACACGCATATGGAACTACCACCAGCCGTTTCAATTTGCATGTTTTCAGATCCTTTATCCCTTTGTAGTGAATAAAGTTAACAATCAATACAAGTTATTAACGATGAAAAATTACTTTGGCTCACATATTTAAATTAATCCGTTTGCTAATTGTTAAATTCTTGGTATTTTATTTCGAAAGAAGTTCCCTATATACCTTTGGACCTCTTGACACAGCCCTGTTAACCTTCGTAAAGTTTTCGCATCTAATTTGCTATTGGTTTTGAACCGTTGACCGGACTTGACAATAACCGTTAAAAATTGATCATAAGGCACGGTTCCTGGGATAGTAATAGGTTTTGAGATATTTTTTCTTCTCCCACAGCATACTTAGATACCTACAACCTACACGACACGTATCACAATTAATTATTACTGATACTGTAAATATTTTAATGAAGCCAACCAAAAATAAACTTAAAACTGTTGTAATAGTAACTGCATTTGCATTTGTTGACCTGACCTTAGTACCCTACACATTAAATATCCAGAGCCATGTGCTCTGATCTTCATGTACACAAATAGGAAGGACGCCTTTACCGGCAGTAATTTATGTTAAGCTGCAAGGTACTCTTCAGGATAAAAATTTCAATGGAATTAGAGATTTATGATGTCTACCTTTTTTGGAATAATTTATTGGAGTGCGAGGTATGATTTGAATAATATTTATTATTTGCCTAGCTTTCTATCATGAGCAGTGACCGCTTGATTTATTTTAAGTTTTTAGTTGAAGGTTTAAATGATTTAATAATATTTCATGCCAAGTTTCGAGCTAGACGTGCAAAATTGTGAAAGTTTAATTTTCTATGCATCCGCCGCGTCTTCCAAAACCCTTAGTAACAGTAAAATACTAAAGACTTTTAACTCCTTCAAATTACACCAGATGTGAAGTCGAAATAGCTGGAACTCCCTACTTATCTGAATTGTTTTAGCAACGAGTGAAGTAATCAATTCCACAGAATATTTATCAAGCGACGCTGTAAGTTATTTTCACACCGTACACCTCAAATTACAAATTACACGGCTACTTTTGAATACAAATAAAAATGTAAGTACAAAATATATTTTCTCCCACAGACCAAATTTTGCACCTTAAGCCGACCTTTGCTGCACATAATCCTTTCCTATAAACAGGTATAAGGTATATAAGGTAACTAAAAAGGCTTTTTATGGTAATTTTAAGGTATTGTAACTTGAAGTTACCATGCAAGGCAATTGACAAGTCGTTAACAAATTTCTTCATTGATACTTGTTCCGCTTACTGTATGCAATTATAATGGCGAAATTTTACAATTTAAAAAATCTGAATTGTCATGGGCTGTGATAAATTCAAATCGCCATGTTGAACTGCATTTAAGATTACGAAATTAGGATTTACAAAATTATTTACTACAGGATGGTGGGGAGGGGAGTTTGCAGGTGGATGGTACATGGCGCATAAGAGTCGTGAAGAAGTGCTGTCTTATTTTGAACTCACAATTTTGAACTCACATTGTCAGATTGCAATTCTATAGGGTCTCCGTGGAGGTTACTTCTCTTTTGTAAGTAACATATTCTCAATGATGTCTGCGCTGGATAAGGAGAGGCATTCAAAAATGTGATCAGGAAAGATATGTATGTATAATTCAGTCTAAAAACTGAAACCAATTAAGGTTGAATAAAATATTTATACTGTTGTAACGACATACTTAATTCTACTAGAGCTGGTAAACGCTCATACATCAGTAGATTTTCTTTGGAATCTGAATCAAAATCTCATTAAAATGGTATGATTACATCGACAACGTTATAAGGGGCGTATCAAGGGAGCCTTTTAGAAGAGTGTTCATTTTACCCATATATATATATATATATATATATATATATATATACATACATATCCCAGAGAGCTAATCCTTACTTATGACAGATTTTCATGGAATTTTCGTCAATATCGATTACACGTATGCATGTGACTCGACATGCAAATTGTCCGCTCTTGATGGAATGTTGAGGTGCTTCAGCTTCGGGAAATTCCTATCCCACGCAGTCCGAAATATTAAAAATTCTAAATTAATGAAAACCCACGGAATCGCTGCTCCTACTTTTCTCTGCATAAAAATTATTATTATACTAACCTCGATTTAATTTTTAAAATCGAAATCATAGTTCCTTCTGTATTAGACAACGTACATTACTTCATTTTATTAAAAATCTATTGAAGTTTGTTCCGCACATTAAAATGAACCTATTACTTAATTTACAGAAATAATGATACATCGTTGCAATTAAAAGTATTTGTTTGCACCCTCCAGAATATACAGCAGTTACCAACGTCAGGTGACATTGTAAGTGAATTTTACCCCCACCGCGTTAAAATCATCAACTATGAAGAACAAACAGAGATATCACCTCCAGTTCTCACGCTTTTAAGGTGTTAAAATGTCACTTTTATGCCCTAGTAAATCTTTATCATTACACACGAGACAGGATGAGCAGTGAAAAAAGCCATTCTGACTCAGTTCTGACAACTTACAAAGTTTTTGAAGAAATACCTTGTAATATACATGGTTTCTAGTAATATCACTAAGCCATTGCTAATAAATAGTAATTATGTAAATTACCCAAATTGTTTAATCGTCCTGGATAATATTAAATAATTGCTTTAATTATACAGAAAAAACTTGTAATCAATCTGATAGAAAGATTCACATGCAACTACGTAAAATTAGATTCAATTATTTTCCTCCAAAGCAGTGAAATAATGTTACAAAACAAACTAAATATGAAAAACCATTGCTTTAAGTTAGTACAAGTACAAGTAAAGTGTTCTTACACAAAAAATCTTAAATTTAAAATAACCCGTCAATTTAGTAAGCGAAGATTTGCAAAAATGATCAAACATCTAATTCCTCCGCATGAATGTTTTTGTTCTCGATGGTATAGCCCTAGGCCCTAGACAAAGTAGACATAAGTGAAGTTAACTAAACGTATACAATAGAAGGCACATAAAGAGTACGCAGCTCGGAGACGTTATCCCATAGATGTAGTTGCATTTGTTAATGTGAATCCAAAACCTATGTATTCTCGCTTCCAAATTATTATTTTATTAGAGAAAAAATACATTTTCGTGCAGCAATTGTAGCTTCATGGAAGAACTATAACGTTGTACAAGAATTCAAGGAAAATATAAGAAAGAACGAATGGTGTCGAAGGTCACCAACATTTTCAACCAGAAATTATTCCTTCAAGAAATCCATATATGTTAGACTAAAAATGATAATAAAATTATTGTTTTTGAGTGTGCTTAAAAATCCCTATGGAATAACTTACATTTGAAAAGGATTAAAAATTCTAAAAATAAATGAACAAATTATTAAGATTTTAAAGCATTTGGCCTAATCCAAGCATTTTTAAATGAGCTATTGACTCACTCAAAAGGGAAATATTATTTTATTTATACAATAGTCAAGCATTTGCATATATTTATAAACTAACAAGCACAATCGTTATTATCAATTAATTCAAATGCGCCCAATTTAGTCTAGACATGAGATTCTCAATATTTGATCTCCAATTAGTCCCTCTTAAATTGAAAATTAGCTTTGAAAATGTCCCCTATATACATCTAATTTCCCGTGGAACTTTCTAGGGATCAAGACAAGATTATTTTGCTATTAACAAAATCGTTTGAATTATTAACCAAATTAAAATAGTCACAGTAGTCTACATTTTATTTTAATGCATTAATTAATAATTATCAGGACGTAAATTTTGTGATAATTTAAATGCGAACAAATTAACATCGGTTCCTAGTAAACTTATTCTATGACTGGAACTCGAGGAAATTTTTTTACAAGGTCTCGAAGAACTAGATTCAAAGGCCTGAAGGATCTTTGAAGCCAAGTAATAAAAACAGCTACGCGTCCTTAACATAAGCTCACACAGATTTATTGCTTATATAAAACACAATAATAATTATTAATTTTAAATTGTTTTTATATCAATATTAAGAAATTCATGTAGAGACGACCAATGACACGACATTAACCAATTAAGTTGTTTATATTTACCTGTTAATTTTGTTTCTTGAGTTAATAATGTATTTAAGTGTATAAAATAATTACAATAGATTACGAGCTGACAGAGGTTGTAAAATTCTTCCAAATCTCTCATGAACAGAACGGACGGATAGAGGCTTGCACATTTTTTATCTGAATACTATTCACGTCTATACGAAGTATTAGATTCTTGACGGAGTGGAAGCTAAAAGTCAAGTAATAAAAAGGTCAATACCAAGGAAATCAATGAAACATTTCTCAAGTTCAACAAGAAAACTTTTAATTTGAAACATAATATCTTTATAGTGGAACTATCACATAAATATTTCCTATATTGTATGTATCTGAAATTTAGGAGATGAAATACCGGTGTGAATGTTCCTGAAGCTCCTTGTCAGTCTGATGGAACGTCTATCGGAAAATCACAGGAGCTGACGAAGGTTTAATGACTTTCCACCTCTACAAAACATGGGTGTATGGTAATAATTAAATAGGCAAAATAATTTTTGATTTGGTTTTAGCTTCAAGCATTATCCCTTGCGTTTCATGCCTCAACTCTATATAACATATAATGTTACAAGGTCGTAAATGAAACCATAAACTTTCAATGTTGAAGCATTATACAAGATTAAAATTTTCATGTTTCACATGGAAGAAGAAAACTACAAAAGCCATAAAATGTTTTGTGGACGATACAGTAATTTTATTGCGGATTTTATTTTACACACACATCTGTTGACATTTCTTCTGCCTTTTACTCAAGAAAGCTTGCACAAGAGGAGGAAACAATGAATTTTCTCCTCCGAAAGTTACTCGCACCACGCTTTTCTTAGTCCTTACTATACACCTACACCTTGCCCAATACATTAATTTTGAATTTTAGAAAGCATAAATATTTTTTTCAGCAGTCAGATGCAAACTTATAAGCCAGCGAATTTAATTTCCGTATTCTCAATTTTACGGAATAGCACATAATATTATGATATTATACATACACGTCATTTTATATCTGATATACATATATATTCTAAATGGGGGGCGTACTACAAGCTTGTCAGCAATTTCCCTAAGTTTCGTGTAACACTACAAGTTTTCCAGTTGAAGTTTCCGGCTGAATGTTACCACTTTAATTTTTCACTACTTTTATTCTATAAGAGTCCTAAGTATTCAGGTTTCGTGTTCAGGTTACCATAAGAATCGGTGCACCCCTAACTGGGATTTCAGTAGCTATATGCCACCTGAAATGCGTAGTAAAATCAAGCTGGTTTACAAGTTATTGTCCTAACAACTGTAAATATTATCAGGGAATTTTTTTTAGTACGCAGACATATTTTAAGTACAAGTTGTGTCAAGAAGTAACAAAATACTCTGGTGAAAACATGAGAAGTCTTGTATAGTTGTATAGCACTAAAGTTATAACAAAGCAGGGGGTTATGTATAAGATATTCTGTATAGGTTAAGTCTCAGTATGAGTTTTTGGTGTAGAAACGAGAAAAATATTTTTAAAATTCTCCTCCGGTCATGCTACTTCCAGTTGTGTTGTTGAATATAACAATCCGGGCACGGCATTTCAAATTCAAATTCTAGGAATATCCTGTACGGAGACGCAGAAGAGCGCTTGTTTCTATATTTTTCTCAGCTTTCCCCTACAGTACCTTCCATGAGTATGGGTATTTCTCTGTATATCTCAATTAGGTACTTGTACTAAACCAACGTATGTGAATAATTCAATGGATGTATAGATGAATGATAATATGAAATAGGACTTATTTTGGAAGTTTTATTTTTCGGGTTCAGGAAATAACTGGAGAGCACAGACAGTAGACACTTTCATTTATGACACTGACATGCTGTAAGAAATTTTTAGGATACATTATTTTGATGTAATCAATTTTACCAAAGATGACAAATAATTATAAATATTGCACCGCAATAGACAACCAACGTATGTTAACTAATAAGTACCTCCATGAAAAACACTGTCCGATGAAAAGTTCCCGGAAGAGATGTTTATGGGTTACTTTTGACACTTTAGGTTATTTGAAATTGTAATAGAATTACATGACTCAGCAGTTATTGAAACGAAATCTGTACATTTTAAGGACATCAGACGAGAAAATAATACTTTTATTATATTATTATATATGAATCATATTTTTAAGTAAAATAAGGACGCTTTTGATGAGCCCCGGCAAAGAAATTCTCTAAACGGGGAAAGCACTGACAAGCCTTGACTCATTGCTAAAAAGGAAATATCACGTTCCTAAAAACATTATACCATAAGCACGTTGGACCCCCCTCTGGTTATGGTGAAGAATGGATAATTACGCATCCTCCTGACCAGTTCATCATGTATGTATATGTATGTGTACATGTAGCCACAAACTCGACAAAGTTGTCGTTACCATCCTATTCCCAAGTTCCAGGTCAAGCTTGGATTTTTTTACCCTAAAAATCCCCGTCCTACAAGTAGTCCTACTACATGAGCTTCCTCAACTCAAATCCATCTCAACCGGAATGGAATTTTCACGAGGCACTCTAATCCATTTTTTCACAACTACACACTCCACACACATAAAAATACTCAAGTTGCACTAAACTAATGAACCTCATTCATGCCCTTAGCTGTACTATTACATGTCCAATACTCTTTTTCATTAATACAATTTTACTTGGAATTTTATAAGATCCTCCGGGAAAAAAAACTCTCCAGTAGTACTTGAGTAGATTTGGAAATACCTAGAAGAGCAGCCCGGCTATTTTTCCTTTCCCCTCTCTATAGAAAACCTGTTGGTTATTTAATAGGATGAGATTGAGGATTTTATGTCGTAGCTTATAATAATAATTATTTTTGCCATAATTGAAATCTCTCATTCCTCTATATGACCATAATATTGAAATATTTTCATGCCTCGAGCCAGGATAAAATTAAAAATACTTGGAATAAATTACTACTACTACTACGTAAATGGAAAATTATATAGGTTTTCCAGCCCTGGAATTTCTTTCCCCCTTGGCTGTTACAATAATAAAAAGACTGACTAAAATGAGCATATTTTCAGATTCTCCTCTCCCACGTATTTTACTATAGATACTACTTTTACCATGTATACGTAGTATAGATTTTCACACACATATGAAATCACTTGTGCTATAGGTTAGATGGTAGAGTAGTTGCCAAGTAATTTAATCAGAGCAGTAGTATCTACATGTAACTCCTTGGTTCATAATAATAATTTCTGGCTTCTATACTACGTACACAAACATACAACTTCTCTACAAATATATACAATGTAGCTCAGTGAACGTCACTCTAGCGTTAACGCCTCGCACTCTGAACGCCATGAACTTAATTAGAGGAATTTTGGCAGTTGCTTCTGAGTTCTCGAGAAACGCTTGTAAATACATTATGTTTACGTTCAAATGCCCCAATTTTACTTGAAATCTTCAGCTCAGCCATAACTCCACGTAGTAACTACATATACATGTGCTTACACTACTTGACAATGAACAACAAAGTTTAGAGTAAGCCCCCGACTTTTTAATCAAACCTTATGAATGCGTACGAGAATCCCAACAAAAAATTACATGTTACATAGACACACACACACAACAAGCAGAATGAGCAACATGATACATTAAAATATTTTCCTCATATTAAAGTATGTTCACGTCAGAAGACTGTACACAATAGGAGACTGAAAAGGGAGTGAAATCCAGCATTTTCTTAGCATACCAAGTAAGTGTATAGCTCTAGATTGCTATATAGGGAGAAGATGCCTTGTGGGAGTAATTACTTTGTACGATCTACATATCTATACAACAAGCTAGCTCTTGACAAAAAGCTCTCTTTAGTTGTCTTTAGTTTACAAAACCTTTTTTCTACTTTAGACGAGCTTCAAAGAACAAATAAATGAATGTTTACGCTACAGAGAAGGATGGATTAAACATTAGCTACTACTAGTATTATACACATGGCTACTATACAGCCTCAATGCTCATCTTCATGTCGACAAAGAGTGGATTGACAAAAAAAACATGATTGCTCTTTATTGGAGTGTATAGAGTCAAAGATGGCCGAGTCTCTGTGGTTTCCACTAAGAAATTAGATTGTGTTTTTCTAAAATTCTTATACATCTATAGTGTTTATATATAGATAGTATAGGAGGGAGTAGAAACCAAGAGTTGATATTATGAAAACAGTAGTCATGTTTTTTTCAATTAAAAATTTGTTTTAAGTTTCTATTGGATAGCTCAGCTTTTTTTCATACTCTGGAAAAACCTAATTAATAGCTTGTTTTTGAATTATTACTGTTTTGTTAAAGGGGAGGGAGTTATAATTATTATAAAATAATCAATCTTGTAATAAATTGTAAAATAATCAAGGAATTTTCGGAATCATTGTGAATAGGAATTCCAATGAATCATAGGTAAAATAAATAATAAATTGTTATTTTAAACATGTTTTTAATAGCTATTATTAAATAATGTTGGGAGCTTGGAGGAGGAGTGTTATTAGTAATTTGTGTGGTAGTATAGAAATACTTGAATTACTATAAAAATAGAAGAGAAGATGATGATGATTGGATGAAAGTAAAATATTACAAATATGGGAGACATTATTATTTGTAATCATAGATGAAAATAATGTATAACGTATGGGATGGATGAGTGTGGAAAGAGAAAAAAATGAAAAGAAAAGAAAGACAAGACATTTTAATATAACATGATTTTATTTGAATCAATTATTATGGAAGTTGGAGTTGCACAATGTAAACGCACAAGTCTCGGGAATAAATATTTTGATAACAAAAAATTTCAACAAATTATTACACAATATAAAAATAACAATCAACGATCATAACAACAACAATATTATATTGATAATATTATAAGTTTAACAAACAATGAGCCAGCATTGCGATTTAACCTTGATGGATAACTCATAAAAACAAAATCTTAGGAATATTTTTTTGTGTGGATAGAGTACATAGTAGTAAATAGTAGCTAATTTGTTCTTCTGGGGCTTGTTTTTCTTTTAAAATAAAATTTAGAGGTTTTTTTACATGGTTTTGGAGGGGAAGGGGGATTGGGGAAATGTCACTTATTTTTTTCGCACATGTCATTTAACGACGTAATATCGTTAGAGTACACATTTCTCTAATAGTAATAATTATTTGTCTTACTGTCAATTCATTGTTTTTTTTTGTTTAAAAAAGAGTCAAAACAAAACTATATAGTGGTGTCCAGCAACAGTTAGTTAGTCGTCAACCAAAATAACAATTGCACATGTCTACTCTGGAATTTTTTGTCATATTATTATGTCCATTTTAAGTCCCTTATATATTCTTTTCTAATATCTGTGATTAGTCACAAACTCTGTATATTCTAATAAAAAAAAATCATCTGTCAGTTGAGGCAGGGGACAGGTGCCACTTTTGAGTCAGTTGTAAGCGTAATAGTCAAATTAAAATTTGTACACTTACGTTGTTGAAAAAAAAATTGTCCCTTCTTTTGTAGTAAAAAAACAAAAAAATTCAAATAAAGTTGGCTGTGATAATGCATGTATCTAGATAACACTCTAAAAGTGCTAACGATAACGAACAAAATATCTAACAACTAAAGTCGTCACCTGTCAGTAAAAAGTCAGTCTTTGGTTAAAAAATAATAATGTAAAGTTGCTTGAAGTATGTTTACAAAAGTTTTCTTTCTAGGGGTAGATACGTGTCTATGTGTATATGTATTGTAGAACAGAGTCGTCCCGTTTCACTCAAGTCCATAGAGTCCATAGAAAAGAGTGTAGGTATATAATAATAGATGGAGAGAGAGGGAGAGAGAGAGGAGAGAATAAAAAGTTTTGATAGAGTCAGGATAATAATAATTATTTGAGTAGCCTCCATAAGCACCAACGAAGGAGCAAGGAGAGTTACTTAAGAGGGCATTTTTCCATAATAAAGAGAGATAATGAAAAATTATGTAGGGTCGAGGAGGAAATAATCACGTGGAGGAATCTACCGGAATGAACAAAATATAATAATAATATAAAAAATCATTTACAAAAGAAAGGGGAAATTTTGAGCATTTTTGTGTTGTTCCACGTTGTCGACGGTTTCGGGTGTGTGTGTGTGTCACTTTTTGTTTTTTCGTTGTAAGTGTTCCAAGTAAGAACAAGTGTTGTAGTATTTTGGTTGTTTTAACAATCAGAAAGAGTGGTAAATGTCGAGGCAATCCCCACCGATTCCCTTTTTTTACACATGTAATGTGCGTCGTAACGGTTGGTTGTTTTTATATATAAGGATTTGATCTAACAATTTGAGACTTGATTTTTTTCTAGATATATATATATTACGGAATCCGAATCCGCCGAGAGTCTTTCTTTCATCATCATCCAATAATAGCTTGACGAATGGTGGAACGATATGAGCCGCAAAGAGTACCTGAGATTTATTATGTTGACGATTTCCCATCATTCTCAAATATTCAAAGAAATGAATGAGAAATCGAAGAAGCCCGAAGATTTAAGAGGAGGAGGAAAGACGAGACAGACTTTTGGCTACTGGCAATCCAATCTGTAAATTCAAAATGTCCTCCAAAGATTAGCACATACACAGGTTTCCCTTCAAATGAATTTCATAATGAAGAGGCTATTCATGAAATGTGGAAGAATCCACCTTCTCAATATATCTGATAATCTCCGAGTTACAAAAGAGTGACTAGACCATGTATTATTGTGTACGAGTAAAAGAGCTGAGCTTCAACAAAGTATAGTTTAGAATGTTTGAGCATGTGGGAAATAATAAGTAAAGGATAGAATAATAATAATAATTGTATAAAGATGAAATATAAAATTCAAGAGTATCAAAGTAAAAATTACGTTAAGTGAGCACTGCTCACTTAGAGTTGCTTCTCTGACCTCATTTCTAATGACAGTAACAACTCTTTCTCCCATGTAGTTATCTACCTCATTATACGACCTCATTCAAGATGGTCAGTCGTGTGTGCATATGTGGATTAATATCCCTGATATGACCATATCTATATAGCCATCACACTCTTGTACATACATATATTTATCCACCCTGTATGACTGACTGACTGCATCGAGGTAGTCACAGAGTATCTTGAAACAAGTCATGTGTATGTATACATGTATTGTATCTATCTTGTATGTTTTTTTTTGCACAAAAACAGGAAATATGAGTTTTGGTGGAAGATGGGGAGCAAGTCGTGTGAATGACCTGCCAAAGCATCAGTTCACACCTTTCTCATTCACCAGCTCACAAGTGGGTGAAGGGTAAAGTTCAAGTTCCAATAAGTTGTTAATCCTGTCAGGATAGATCTACTTTCTTTCCACTTTTTCTCCTATAGCAACTTCTTTGCTCTTCTTGACAACTACCACGCAAAATTCGGAACAACAATCTACAGTTTGAGCATAGCTTTCTAGGTCATTCTTTCAACTCTTCATGAAGGTAATGGCCACGACTGAACTTGATCTCTCTCTCTCTCTCTCTCTTGGTATCTTTCCTCTTAATCATGATTCCTACTGTGTGGAAGTACTTAAAATGTCTATTAACTTGAGTATATACTTCTAGCACTACTACTTCTCACTGCACCTGCTTCATCCCTTGCATCACATTAAAAATCAATATTCTGGTAATATTTGAGAAAACTACATGAACGTTTTTAAATTCTCTAACTTGATATTTTCGTGACTTAAGGAAAAATTGCAAGTTTAGCCACTCAAACAGTTATTTATGTAATGAAATGATGGGGAGAGAAAAAATAGCTTGAATAATAGGGAAATTCACCTGTTCCTACAAGATTTTCTTGTCTAAACTTTACCTCATCTTTTTTAGGGTCAAAGGTGTAGTAGTAGATATTTTAGGATTAAAAATATGGATGGAGTAAGAAATGTAGTGGGGTAAAAAACGTGAGCCTAGTCAATAACTGTTGGAATGAATGAAATTCCTAGGAATTGTAATAAATCTTGGAGGAGAGACAGTTTTGTAACATGAAAGGCTGGCAATGTGACGGATATGAGTGGAGTAGTAGCTGGGAAGGAAATGCATAACCCAGCTATATTGAAATGGTTGATGATAGATGATGGATTTTTGAGTGAGGAAAAAAAAGTGAGGGTTATAAATAATCGGGGAATTTTACCTTAGGTTACTGGGCTTTGTTGTAAGCTTCGTACATCTTCTCAACGGCTGACAAGATCTTTTCAGCAGTGCCAGCAATGTTGTATGATCTGTAAGAACCATAGCTGCCGCCGCCAGCTCCAGTGCTGGAACCGTAACTGCTGTAGCTGTCACCGTAGCTAGAGTTCTTGCTCAAAAGTGGGTAGATAACTGTAAATACAGGTTGAGAAATGGGGTTAGGTGAAGTAATGGTGAATGAATGAAGTCCCGGTTGGGCTGAGGCAGGAGATGATGTAATGTGCAGTTTTTTCTCTCTCTAAATATATATGATGATTGATTTTCGAGTCTTACCGGCAGCGAGGGCCAAAAGAACGATGATGGCTCCGAGGGCCAAGAAAAGTCCGGTGCTAAGGTCGAAGGAAAGTCCAGCGTAGGTGTAACCGTAGGGATCGTGACCACCGCCGTGGCTTGGGTACGAATTGTAATGGTATTGCTGAGAGTATCCTTGTGGCGCACCTCGAGTCGTATCATCCGCAACTGGTGGTTTTACCTCTCCCTCGGCACTGACACTGGCCAGGAGGACAAAAGCGAAAGGAATTGCGAGAAGTACTGAGCGCAACATTTTGACTTTGTTTAAGTTTTTTTGAACGGGCTGACGTCCCTTGTAAAATTGGATGATGATGATGACCTGTGCAGAGTGAAGAAAGTCACCATGAATATTTTATAGTCCCATATAGTCTTTACTATCAAATATAGTAGAGAGTATAGGAGACAGGAAGGAAGAGTTGTGTAGGAGGGAGTACTATAAATCCTTCAGGTTTTTTTCCCAACCTTCTTTTCCTTTTGTATTTTTTTTATAAATTTTGACAACTACTAAACATTTGATGTTCAATCAATTTTAAAGAAAGTGAATATATATTCCAGGATGAGAATATATTTTTTTTTCAAATAAGAAAACACAAATAGTAAAATGAAATGAGATCCGAAAAATATCTTGGAAATAGTAGAGGAAAATAACACTGGTAGCTCTCCCACGACTACCACAAGGATTTACACTGACTCCCTCAAAGTTATAAAATCCACGAGAAACTTTATAGGGACACACTGAGACAGAGAATGAATGAATGGTAGTAGTAGCAGTAGTAGTAGTAGTAATACGTAAAAGAATACGTAAAAAACAACTTGAGAACTGAATGTCTGTTGAACACGAGACAATATAATTTGAGATAGGATATAACTATAGTAGAAAAGGCAGGGTGAGAAAAACAGGGAGAAGAGATGGTAAATAATAAATAAAAAAATATAGGAATATTTTTCGAAAATCCAAATGAAATTTTTCCCTACCTGAGAGAATGGTTTCTCTTGGTAGTGCTTTGAAGAACAGACAATTGCTTTGTGATTTTTCAGTGAGGCTCTCTCATCATTTTATACCTGACCCGGCTATCCCGCAAGCAATGGTCGAATTTTTTTTCCTTTAGCTTAAGCTTTGGTAAATTATGAAAACTCCCAATGCAATGCTTCTTCCTCAAATCCTACATGGTCGACCCCCGGTTTCTTGTGTTCTTGAACTTGGCCACTTTACGCGTATACAAGACACACTCGTACATACCCACACTTTACACTCACTACCACTGACTCCTGCTTTACTCGTGATGAAACACTCCCTCATATGCACAACTTCAAGACCACTACGTATGATCCACATTTCTACTTTTTAACGGAAACTGCATTATGAGAACCCCGGTTCGATTTGCCTCATATCACCCTGAGGTCGCACAACTATCCACACCAAGGCTTTAACAATCCCATTATCGATTTCTCTTCAACAATATCTCAACTTTCCAATTCTTACAGTAGGCATTTGAATTCTAGTTTTTTTTCTTTACTGATCTTCTAATTATTATTCCACTGTCATCAGGTTCAATGTCATTCATGGCTTCACGGATATTCCTCAATATACACTATATCATAGGCCTAGGTATTTCCTCAAGTATTCTCTCAACCAATTCCACCTCCATAACCCATAACTATCGTGGTAACCAAAAATTACTATTAACTTTTGAATTTCTTTCTTTCTTTCCATTCATAAAAGTGGATTTCATCTGTGAAGGGAAAAAAATGTGAAATGTTACTCACATCCTGTGTACCTACATAAATCCAAAAAACACGAGTAAATTATGATGTTAATGAATTCATTCAACTATTTTTTTTCTTTCGCAAATCTGAATTTTGTCGGCACATTTGAATTTCCACAGATATGTACAAATGTATTTGAGGCCTTTTCTTTGAAATATGTTCAGTAGCCAGGTAGGAGGAAATAAATTATAGGCTCATTTTCAAAGATTGCCCTGTGAGATTCATCCGAGTATGTATGTAGCTATACGTGATAGACATCAAAGGTAGGGAAGCATGTATGTACATATGTATATGTATGTACATACATAGTAATAGAAATAGTAGTGAAGACATTCCAATATTCCTTCATCCCTGCTACTCCTTCTTACATCACATGGCATGGCTGAGTTCCGGATCGCATGGCTGACCTCCTCATATCTATGTATGTACAGTATAACTTGGTGGTTTGAGCTAGAGTAAATATCAAGATAAAGTACTACAACGTTGGAGTGCCTGAAAAAAAACTGTGTAAGGAAAACTTGGTGGATTTCACGGTGAAGCATTTGGAGTCCACATATAATAATAATTGGCTATATAATATATACAGAAGCCTTTATAGTAATGATAGTTGATGGGTCAATAAAACTGGAGCGAAATGGTGAGGATGATAATTATGATGTTTCGTGGCTTCTATTTAGACACTATACTGTAGTGTTATCCAGACTGTAAAGGGATGCGCATTTGTCTATGTTGTCCAATATAATTTCATTGAAACAAAGGAGCGGGCGTTGCTGGCTCCCAGTCAAATTCATACAAAGTTATAGCTATAGTTTTGTATTTACGTGCATACATATACATTTATATATTTTTTTGGTCATACTATGTAGCCATGTTTTATCTCTTCAATAATATGACTACTACGATAGATACTATAGTGTGTAGAAGATAGGGTGAAACTTTTGGCCTCAATGTTGGTGTCGATAAGCTGGATGTACCGCAAGGAGAGCTAGGCTATAGTTGTTAGTCCATATATGCATGGAAGCCGAACAGAGATTGATTCTCTCTTTCTCTCCCTCCCTGCAACCTTTATGCATGCAAATAAATCTGCTATTCATTGTACCTGTTGGGCAAGGTGCTGGCATCGTAACACACAAGGTTCAAGATCATTGAAGGTAACGCGGAAGTGGATCCTCTCTTGGAATTCCTTCTCCGTCAGAATTCTCGGCATTGGACTGTGGTTTCTCTCACATGTTTTACCCACTATGTGGAGGAATGTATGTAAATGGGAGAGACTAGACTTTAGTTAGATGCTCCTACTCGGGGAATGTACTCATTCTCAAATGCGTGCATAGAACTTTGATTTCGATTCCTGGCTCACTCAGTCATAGTCAGGCTCATAGGAGTTGTCTACCTTACTTAACTTGTGGCCATCCTGTCCTGTTTTCCTCACATTCCACAATCGCTACTCATTTCTGATGGTCTGAGAACCTGTGCTGTCTGAAACTAGTTTGACATTCCTTGGCCTCATCTGGCGTAGAATGTCGCGTAGAAAAAGGTAAACCCGGTTCTGTAGACCATTTCACCGGGTACCTCACTCATTTCAAGTGGATGGGGTATAAGCTGGTCCATGCTATGTATCAAACTGCCTAGGGATGCTTTAGATAATTGACTCGGCTATGAGGATAGGGAGAAAATATTAATAATTACGTAGACAAGTACCGTTTAAGAATAATGTAATGTCCGCCCACATTACTTGCTCCAGTCCCCTTCCTCTTGATGTCCACTTGATTTTCATTCAAGAATTTTATTCTTCCCACCTTGATGCACATATTATTACGATACTCAGGAGAGATGATCAACTTTCTTCCATTCCAATGCAATGTTGTAACCTTCAAGTTCATGTGAATCATTCAAATACATCTCACAAACTTGTCCCAATGTGAGGAGGAAAAGACACATTCCAATGTTTTCCCTTACCTTAGCTTACAAGTGAAGGAGAATCCTTGGTTTGTAAAGACTTTTGTCCTTATTTCAGGTCTATTTGTTCTGTTCCAGGGCATGAGGTTTTCTAAATTCCCATGCCATTTGTTGACTGTCCAATCCTTTCTCCCAATTATTCCTTTACTCTGTCAGTTGAGTACATGATGGGGAGAGACATGAGTCTAAAATCTTTAGCAATACCTTTGGAGAATACGGTGGAAAAGTCCCAATTTGAAATACACTGTTTTTCTCAGTCTCTCATTCCAATTTAGTTTTGTTCTGGCATCACTGCTCAAACCACTAAGCTATAACCACATTTTGTCTCTCTCCACTTTTTTTGAGATCCTCTCTGCCAATAATAAAGTCTGTCTTGTTTTTCTCTGTTGGAAATTCAACTAAAGCCCACGTCCTTTTTTATAGCAAATAGTAAGGGAATTAGAAATGCTGGAAGCGCTCTACTTTCTTTTTCTCCCTACTTTAATTGCAAACTTTTCAGATTTTATTAGAAAATCATGATCTTCTCTAGTATAGCTTCAATTCGAATACAGTCGTGAATAAATAAAAGTATTTACCAAAAAAAATCAATTCTGTAGTCCAATTTTATATAAATTCAACAATAATAATTCAAGAAGCTTTCTCCTGTAAAGTAGTACTAAAAACTCCTTCCCCAAAATTATTTGATAATTTCCTTTCTATCCTTCCCACACTAATAATTAAAAATCAATTTAATTTGAAAGTATAAACTCCAATGCTATAAAAACGACTGAAAAAACTTGCAGATAATTATGCATATATGTACCCACACAACTCATCATAATTTATATTGACTTATTCAAATGACAATGACAGTAGAGATGAAATGATTTCGAGATTGCATGTTTATGCCTGAAACACAAACCATGTAATCTTGAAAAGTTACTTACTATGTGTGTGAGTTACGTGCATTTATGTAAGTATTAACTTCAACTCCATCCATGTACATACTTTTCAATTATCTTGCTGGTGCAATTAAAAACCCCGAATTCCATATGTATGGAAGCTTACAATTTATGTGCTCTTCACTCGTAAATTTTGGCATTTTCATTGGAACGTAGTACAAATAATGTATATGCGTATGGGCACTGCAATAGGCAAACTAAATGTAGGGCATGGCATTACAAAGAGGGGGGAGGTTTGTGCGGGGGAGCTTAATAAGCGAGGAATTTTTAACGCTTTTTAAACTTGCTAATTAAATACTTTACTGAAAGATCTCCCTTCTTCTCAACAAACTACTTGCTTAAGGACTTTTCATTTTTATTCCTCTTCCACTTCCACGAAAATTTACTATTATTACAGGCTGGAAGTGGCTGAAAAAGTCGTTGAAATGATACTAGACAGTATTTTTTCTCGTTGCTCCATATAAGCTCCACTTTAATATCTGCATATTATGTACATGCACATCCGGATATGTAGAAATACTTATACTTTTGGGATTGAAGCTGTGAGCATTCATATACTTATAGAGAGGCCTTTATAGTAAATACATATGTATACATATATAATGTAATAAACTGGACCCCGTACGTATCTACTCGTATGCACATATAAATAATACATAGATATCAAGGCGATTGTACATGTTAAAATATTTATGTGTACGTTTTTTTTGGTAGCGTCAAGCTGGCTAAAAGAGCAAAGGGTGATGCTCCTCCGTAGTAGAAAAAAAGCGTACTTGACTTTTTATTACGGCCACCATACATGCATTGATATAGTAGAGAAGCAATGTAGTAAGGAGTGTGAAGCTGGAAGAAGATCAGTGAGAAGGTCAGATAACAATGAGTGCTCAATACTCTAACTTTATGAGTTTAAAGTGAAAGAAAGAGGGAGTAAAACTCGAAAAAATTTGATGATGTACACATACAATAAAGAGTCCATGGGAGGAAATGCAATTGTATGTTTTCTCGCCGATCTCCTTTCCATCAGCTGGTTAATCAATGGATTTTTTTCCGGTTGAGAACTATTACAAGATTAACATACATGTAATCAGTTAAATATGTCCGGAAGGTCAAGAAAGAGAGATCCTATTGTGACGGTATGTACGTAGCCATGAAAAGAGTTGACCACCTCAAAACCAAGAGGTGGTCAACCTGAAGATGATTTTCTGGCTTTTGCATACACAACTATACAAGCTATCCACTATAGGTGTAATGTGTATGTATAGTATGTAGCCTGTGTTGTGTATACATGGGGAGGAGAGTGTAGAAAGAAAGATGAGAGCTATGCTCACAACTACATCATCAGAGTTCAGCATTGTTATTAGCAAGTATAGAGAAAAATCTTATTATTTTTCTTGTTCCTGTACTTACGTGGCATCATATAGGTTGTTGATAGGCTTGCAGACATGTTGGGACACTCCGACAAAAAAAATTCCTACAAGTCCAGAATTTGGGTTAGGCAAGCTGAACGTTCAGGTGAAACTGTTTTCATAAGTTATTCCATCATAACTAGGCCAATTCCTTGAGACATCCTAATGAGGTTTGTTTTCGCCCGATAGCGAATTCCTCAAGAAATTCCTAATGCCCACATCATCAAACACGAACCAAAGGAACCATCTGAAAACATCGTAGTTTATGAGTAACTCACTGCCTCTATCTGTACACATACATATAAGTTATAGTAGTTGTATACGTATTTTTCTTTTCTCGTCTTTTTTCCTGTCCTTCTCCGCTTAAGCATCTTTTCGTGCTCTTGAACGGAACAAAAAAAACTTTGAGTAAAACGTACATTATTTTAGTCTCATGATAAGTAATTATTGTTAGCATGAATTTATATATGGCCAGGCCTGTAAACACCAACGCTGAGATCTCCTTCTTCTGTAGTACGTACTTACTTTTGTACATACTTGGGTTTTCGTAGAGAACGTCTCCAAAGTTTGGTCGTATAGTCTCATCTCATATTTCATGTTCTCTGCGTCATTCATGTCATTCTTTTACACTGGCTAAAAACTCATCATTTATCGCACACCTCCAACAACCTCTTCCCTTTATGCATTCCTTCTCGTAACCATATCCAATTTATTTCTATTCAAATGTCTCCTTTTTAGTGGAAGGTCCGTTGGTAGTTCCGTTTTCCTACATGAATGTACGTACTAAATGTTCAAATTCCACATTTTTGTTGTGTTGGTCTCAATCATTGTGTATATACTTGTTATTATCAAAACATTTTCCTGGGTTTCTTTGTATCAATGCATTGAAATAATCTTCTCCCAATAGTAATGTCTACCTTGTCTTTCTCTCGATTTTTTGACAATTTTTCTGCAGTTAGATTTTTTACATTTCAAACCCTGGTTACACTTTAAAGGATATTAGGTCTTTGAAATCACGATCAAGATATTTAATGTCCTTTAGGAAAAAGTTTCCAACCGTGCTCTCTAAAAACTTCATTTAATACTTGCATGCGTAATTTATAACTTATGCTACTTCATTTTCATGTATCTAAAGTAGGAAAAACATTTTACGCAGAAACCTGTAAAAACAACTGATAAAAAAAAGTAAGTTGTGGGATGGAATAAGGTAATTGACGATGTGTAGACACGTGGCTCTTCTATATCATATAGTATATAGCTATATATAGTTTACTGTATATATACATGCATGCATTAAAAAATTGTTTGTTGTTGCATTTAAAATTTGTTGTTGTTGAAATGGTCAAAGTATTTTTTTCTTAAATGAGAGAGATGAATTGATTGCAATTTAGTGTCCTGATTTTTTTTACCTTTTTATACAGCTTCATACATACACGTGGATATCTATGTCCCATGGAAAATGGTAATGTAAGGAGGAATAGGAATCCTAATAATACTGTGGATCTTAATTCGATTGCACTGATCCAAATTCTCATAAGCAACTAGGCTATGCACATTAATTAAGGAATTTAAAAGGATTAAAAGGGAAAAATTGTTGGGAATTTATATAGAAAGAAGACAAGTGGTATATTAAGGAAAATAGAAGAGTTTATATATATTTTGTTAAAATCTATAGACACCATATAACTTAAAGATGGAACGATTATCATCACGGTAGGAAAGTTGTGGTAAATAAAATATGCTTGTGATATTTCCAACCATTCATACATCCATTGTATGAATTGTATGTTGCGAAGCTTATATTCTGTATATGTATATAAATATATTCTATTGTATTGTGTATACAAATAATAGCAACATACATGGGGAGATTGTTCGGGGAAATGATTTTATTGACTCAGATTCCAATTACAAGCTAATTTTTGTTGGTGAGATGAACAGAAACCTCGTCACCGCAGCAGCGGCATTGATTTTAATCCCATGAAGGGAAACGGAATCTGTACCATTTGAAGAAACACGTGCGCTTCGAATGTGGATTCACCACAGAAATGCAACCATAATTGGCTGTGAAATACACGAAAAAATCAACATTGTAAAATGCACGTAGCTCTCAAGCAAGTGTTTGTGTTTGTGTGTATATGGCTTATACATGGAGATATCTATGGGTCTATTCATAAGCACACTCTCTTATCCACTTCAAGTCTCGCTCATATGCTCTTCATCTGATGATTTGAATCATGTGTAAAAAAAAGTACATATAGGTAAGTAGTGGGGTCTAGTGCATCCGTAAACATTGAGAGAGCGTATATTCTAAGAGCATTGTAAGGATATGTATATAGAGTAGGAGTGTTAAGTAGAGAGAGAGAGAGAGAAAGATATACACATGCATAGGTATTTACTCCTATGGCAATTTCCATTTCCTTTTGTATTACAATGTGCACCCAGAGTAATTGTGCACGCACGTAGGAAACAAATGTAGAATAATGAGCTAAGGATTGTGCATTGTATTTATGTGAGAACGGCAAAGTGGGAGTAGTTCACTATTTAATATGTCAACGTCATCCTACATTATAGCCTTTAAGGCCTGTGGGGAACATGATTCAATCTGATTTCCAGTTTTAAGAAATTCAAAACAATTATTTTATTTTTACATATTATAAGTTTACGTTTTCATTAGCTACACTTTAAAGACACACACACACACACATAAATATGCATGAAGAATTGCAGCATTTTCTTTCATAGCTGCGTGTGTGTGTGTGTGTGTGTGTATGTGTAAATAGAGAAAAATACACATACTTATCCATGTAATTGGCGGGGGGATTGAGCATTCAAGTGGTTTACCATGGGAATCTTAGATTTATTTTACCAGGTCATTTCAAGATTAAATTCTTCCTTTCATGCTTTCCATTATTATTGTTAATTTCCATTTTCTCTTTGGCTCATATGTACTCTTTTCCTCTTTTGCATCATTAGTACTTACCTTTCCTTCCGTCCTTAGTGTAACGTAAGCTTAGTCTTAATCTACTTAAAAGATTAAGAGCGGCTATAAAAAATCCTATATCTCTACCTATCCTAACGTTTACTTTTAACAATGCAGAATAATTTTACTGTTCATAGGTTATTATGGCCATTTGTACTTGACCGTGAATCTATAGTCATAATGACTTTATCACAATCATCATTACCATCATTTAACTGATCCCTGTCGTATCCTCTTTTATTATTCCCCTATTCACTCACTCAGTTTTTTCCCAACTAAAAATCCATAAATGTATAATTTATACGGTATAAGATTTCGTATTACTATTATGGTTTATGGAACATACATACACGTACTTTGAGAATTGTATGCACGTAAATGTGGTGTGTTGGAAAACAAAATAAAAGAGGAGTATAGGAATTAGTTTGTTGCAGCTTCCAAAATAATTGCTCTTGTTACGGTAGTAAATTAAAAAACCTATAGATTTGTAAAAATATAACAAGGAAAACAATCTGATGGGAATGAGGGTAGTTAACCCTCAACTTCACACCAATGTAACATTTTTCTGTCATAGAAGAATCATATTTTCCCTAAAAACAATCCAAGTGAAGAATGATCACTTTTGCTAGATTATTGTTACTTTTTAAGATCATGATCCCTCCCCCTCACAATAATCTTTAAAATGGTCCTTCTTACCTTTTGATTACAAACTCTACTTATTTCACATGCTAGGTGATTGAAATAAGGAGGAAAACATTTTTATATATACTAAATATTATATATATATATATATATTTATATATAAAAGGTTTACAGTAACCATGGGATTGGAAGAAGGGGTAAAAAAGTTAGTTAGCACACGGTAATAATAGCTTCGTAAATCATATAACCGGATCGAAGGATGAAACTTATACGAAGAGTCACGGTGCTATAATCCTCCGCATTACTAGACCGTTATTTATTAAAGTCTTATATATGTTAGGACCCAAAAATAAGAACCTTCTTGGTAATTATACATGGGGATATGAATTCGGTGTAAAATGTTTTTGATTTCTTACTTGTATAAATCTACATTTAAGGCTTAATTTTGGCAATATTTTTTGAAAAAAATAGGATAGATATTGACGGAAATGGAAGGTGGAGTTGTCATTATATCTTACCCTAAAATAAATCCAGATCAAGCTTATTTGTATGTGTAGCTAAAAGTAAGGCGTACTAACTTCAGGCTTGGTTTTTTTTCAGCCTTCTGTTTCCATGCATGAATAGGAAGTTAGTAGCTGAGATTTAGAACAGATTCTATTGTAGGCTATTCTTATTATCCGTAGCACTGCATACTACCTATACAATAGACATAGTGACTTCTACGAACTACGTGCATAAGGAACCATCATTTTTGCATTCTCCCGGGTGGCAGCTACTTCCCTGAACAAATTGCCGTCATGATAATCATCCGAGAATGTTTTAACTCTGACTCTAAAGCAAATACCCGCTGTTCCCCTTGACCCGCGTGTAGAAATGTAGCTAAAATCATGATAAAAACGACCAATCGTATAAGTAATTATATGCTACTAAAATTTGTTCTTTTAAATCAAAAGTTGCTCAAACTTTATATAATCCACTGGTATTTCCCTTGCATTGTATTATTAAAAACGTAGCTCAAGAAGGGGCAGTAAAACTAATCAGACCAGCGAAATAAGGAAGGAAATTGAAGTTCCACGCTGGATTTCCTTGAGGTATGAGGTGTATTGGTGTAGATGCATTAAAACATATGTATTTGCATTTTAGCCAAATTTTTTCTGCCTGACTAAGGAGAATTGGCATAAAATTGTGTGCAGCCTTGATTTACATGATAAAGAGTATTTAGGGCATAATGTAAGAGAGCGAGGTAATATATAGATACATAATATGAAATGAAAATATGGAGAATTTCCACCTCCAATTTAACCCTTGGTTAAGATATACTCCAGTTAAGTCACCTAATAACTTTTATTACAGAGAATTAATCATATTGCATGGGGGGTGGAGTAAGATTATGTAAGCATAAAAAGTTTTGTGCCAATTCCATGTAATTTATAGTATAGTAGATTTAAAAGGAGCTGCATAAAAATGCAATATATTTAAAGCCCCATGTGCCCAGAGACACATTCCCATTTGTAGAAACTCATGACTAAGGTGTAGTTTTACAATCCCACAGCTTTGTAATAACATATATCCCCGTCCTTATCTATAGTAGTACCGGCTCAAATTCTTGTATATGGCAAATGACAAAATCACCATGTAAGGGAAATATTATTAGAAGTTGAAAACATAGACATTGATGATGCATCAACTTCCTAACTGAGCCAAGAGTTTCTGCACAGTCAGCCTCGAAAGGATCAAGTATAATGTACGTTGAGGCTCAATGTTTGTATCTGTGTGTGTGTGTGTGTGTGGATTAGCCAAATTAAAGAAAAGAAATGGAAAGGCCTGTAGTACCTGTTCTAGTTCCTACAAAACATAAGAAGTGTGCTGTCTTTAAAAATTTCTCATTCACAAGTAGTATTGTAGTCTATATGTATGACTTTGCCCTGAAAATCTTTTCCTTCTTTTTTTTTCTTCTTCTTCTTCTATATGTAAACGGCAAATGGTTAAGAAATGGAGAAAAAAGCTACTTTCATGGTTAATGACAGATTGCGCTTACAAACAGAAGCAAGAGCAGTTAATGTAATTAGTTCCCACTATAATATGTTTCCCCCTCTACTCAGTCTCTACTCTCAGATAATCAAAAAGTCAAGTTGAAGTTTTACCCTTAATTTACAGCCTAATGAAAATCTGTGTGACAAACTCTCGTATATAATCACAATATGTTTCATATTCAAATTAAATCCTACTACATATTATGCATTTTGAGTGTACACCATACATATAAGGAGCTCCTTATCTTCCATTCATTTGTGAACCTCATTCATATTTGAGCTTCACTATGTGCTCTCCTGCTCAACGTCAATAATTTATTATATCCACTTAAAAAGTTTCCGGTGAAGAGGCAAACTTATATAAAGATGTGAGACCTTATGTATTATATACTGTAAACAGTAATACATACTAATGTAGTGTATATGTAAATGTAAGTCACTTGAAGATTTCCGCCCGAGTCTTAACTTAAGACAATATGTATTTAATTTTTTGGAAACAATAGGTTAAATAAAAGCTTTTACGGGAAATCACACACATGATCTACTTTACAGAGATATTTTAGTTGCATATGTATTTTAATTCACCCTCTCCTTGTGCATATTTATACGACTCATATATGTACATGTATACATAATTCTATGTGACATGTATCTCTATGCATGCAGAGCTTATATTATTGTAGCATGTGAAGTTAATCCAGTCTGACTGACTTGAGTGAGTAAAAGTGAGTCGGAAGGAAAAGTTGATTCAAATTACTTTACTCCACGGCTCCGTGTATATTCATGTTACGTGAATACCTTGCACATGAATGCTCAACCCCTTTATGCCGCATTGTTGATTTAGATTTGAAACACATTTATTGAACTTGAATGGAGAGGAAAGAAGTGCAAGTATACTAGTCACGAGTCACGACTAAAAGCTCCAACCTTCTATAGATATGTAAGTACATATAATACATATATTCTCTGCAAAAATATCATGAGGAGCTTACATGCATAGATTATTATTTGTATGTATAGTAGAAAATCATGTAGAAATGTAGCTATTGGAATTAAATGGTAAGAGTCATCTCATGAGGCGTGTGAGCTATGCAATTCCATTGGGAAAATGGTTCATACCTCATGAAATACACTTGTCTGCCAGCTATTCACCTGCTTGATGCATTTTCTTACTTACTTATTGTTAGGAGAGGATATAGCCCTCGGTTATCTATACCGAGTAGACACATACACACCAGACAAGTCCAGCCCTGTAGTAATCACAGAAAGAGAAATAAATACATATGAAATGATTACTAACACAGTCATCAAGTTCCTACTGATATACGAAGGAGCATGCGAGTTGAAATCTTAAGTTTAAATAATGAGCTTAATCATCCGAATAGTAAACTCCTGGCTTAAGGGGGGGAAGAGATGAAATACAGGAAGAGAAAATTGGCAGCTGCCCTTGTTTTTTTCTTCCTTTTTCTTCACTCAACTCTGTATCTGTGAGTATTAGGAAGCAATATATGGGCTCTATATATTGTATATAGAACAAACAAAAATTAATTTAGGTCATGGGGGCAACTCCAGTAAGTCAAATTCCAAACGTTCCTTTTTGCATCTCCTTTATGCCTACACAATTAACCGTCTTCACACCTGGTCATCTCATTGATGACCTGAAGGTATGTATGGTGATTTCAGTTCAACTCATACAAATGATGTCACAAGTAAGACTACATCTCCACATCCTGTCCGCTACATCCGTCACCCTTAAGCTTAGTTATAGTGAGACCATAAGATAAAATCCACATGTTATTGTTCAATTTATACGAGTCTTTAATTAACTAAATACATTTAAATTGTCACCTTGTTCTTTTTCCCCAGTACATACTACAATGTCCAAGCGGGCGTATTCTTGCCAATCTACAAATTCAGGTTATGAAAATAAACTTCAATCTTAATACATGCAAAATATAATTGTTAGTTTGGCGGATATATGTATATTTGCAGAGATGTATATAGAAACATTAAAAGAAAATACAAGAAATGGTTCTAATATAATCTGTCCATTAAGACAATTAATTTTTTCCCAGTTATAATTAATGTGTTTGAGAACAGGAGTTTTTTTTACTTGTGCCCCAATAACTGCAATTGTAATTGTAGGTAAGACAAGCCAAGAAATTATCACCTACCATGCTCATACCTATGCTGTCAAATAATTTATGACACAGTGTTTGGTAAAAAAAACCTTCATAAAAATACAGGAGGCATGCTTTTAAGAAGACGAAAGCAAAAAAATATCTTGTTCCAATTCGAATATGTTGTTGTTATTTATTTTAGTAACTGTACTTTGTACGCTTTTTTTTAAATGAATGTCCTCAAAAATTAGTCGCAGGGAAATTAAGAAGAAAGAAAGGAAAAATATCCTCAAAACCCTCACATGTATGAGTTCCTCAGAGATATTTAACAGGCCCATAAAGACAAATACTTATATACACTTGAGTAAAAGTAAAACCCAACGCCCATGTTATTGTTACGTGAGCTATGTACGCGTAAGTAGGGAGAGGACAGCCTATATGTACTAAATGTCACAATGCAATGTAATGAAGCTTGGACAGCATTTTTCACAAGCTTTTCATCTATATGGCATTATTAAGTCAAGAAAAAAAAACGACACCTTTTTCCTTCACATATGGTGAAATATTGAAAGGAGGAAAAACAAGCGTGAAAATGAAGGTAATCTCCATATTATTTTTGATACACTTTTCTCATATTCTATTCAGTATATGGTGAAATTTTAAGGAGTGAACATTAAATTCTGGGATCTTATCAAATTGTAGTTATATACACATTTCAGGATTGTATGCCAAAATCTTTTTTTACTGGCCATGTGCTTTGAAAACGTCAAAGCAAAAATTGGTCATTGCTTTTTGTATAATGAGGGTGATAAAAATAATGAATCACGTGAATTCAAACGTAATGAGATCCAATTCCCACTGAAATCCTAGTATTGATTGAAAAAGAACAGTAATGATGTTAAACGACAGTGGTGCTGGTCCACGGAGACCAGTATACGACAAATTAGTTCAGAGTACCGTTTAAGGTTTGTAATACCAGTCCCATACAGAGAAGGTAGTAATGGTAGTAGTAGTAGTACTGCGCAAATATCATAGGATTGTATAGAGGGAAAAGATTATATTAGTCGTGTTGCAATGCAATGCAATGCAAGTAATCCTATTATAGATGTACGCACTGGCAAAAGGTATGAAGTAACGGCTCCATCAAGGAAAAACTAGATCTTGCTGGCTCGAGAGACATAGCAAACACCAAAGACTCGTAAGCATCTTGAGCTCATCTCTGTATTAAATAGTACATGGATATATGTATACAAAGACATGGCTCATAATAAAATAATGGTATAAGGCCGGTTTTATGAGTTTGAAAAAAATGCAAACTTTATACCATGATATGAGTTGGAATAGGACAGGATCTCCTGTAAGTATGACCACAAGTATGTATAATGTATGCAAGTTCAAAGATTCCTTGAAAGTCAATAAGATTGCGTACACACCTCCATGCATCCTTAATTTTTCTGTTACACTCATGAGCACCACAACTTTTATTTAAACTTGACGATCAGCTAATAATAACATTTTTGTTATTCATCCTCCTGCTACATTTGCAACGTAATTTCTATATTGAGGTCTGCTCATTATATTAAAGAAAAGCCTGTCCCTTCGTTATCCTCATCTCTTCGACATACTCTCGTCACAAATGCCTCAGCATAAGGAATAATTGTGGCCACCCTGTTTTCCTTAATATGCTCCATCAATCAGGTCCTTCCTTATATGTATGTATTTCCCAAGAAAATCCATCAAAAATCAATGATAGGGCGATCTCAAAATTTCCTCTATACATATTTAATAAGTAATTGGCTAAACTCTAACGGCCCAAGCAATAATAATTGATAATTGAGCTAAAATTGAGACTCTTGTTGTATCCGTCTAAATTTTAATGTCATGGCCTAAGAAACCATTAACTTCAATTTGTTTTTTTTTCAAGAAGGAAAATTTTCAAAAAAATAATTTACATTGATTTATTGTAATTTACGCATATTTTCTCTTTGCCCATATTAATGTACACATAGAAATCATGAGAATATATGAATTCATTTATGTATGGAGATGCAATGAAAAATGCCAAGAGTGTATGCAAAGCATGAGCTTTTCCAAAAACCAATGGAATTTTCTAATTACCTGAGAAATAAAAAATTCATTATTGATTTCTAATATACAAGAATTAGATAGAAGATTGGAATTGACTTTGGAATGGAATCCATAGATTTGTCGGCAAATTCCGCAAAGCATTAGGGTCGTATTATCTACCTAAAAAATTCAAGCTCCCCACAATTTCTACTATCTGTGGAGGACGTTACGCAATCATATCACCCATTAAGTATGGCCTAGGACAATGAAATTAGGTCGTGGATGATTTTTCCGTAAAATGAAAAAAACTTCTTCACCGAGTTTCTTGACCAATTATGATAAGTAGCACTGTGTCAGACCGCCATCGGTAGATACATAAGTTGTTGTTGGAGTGAGCGTTGGAAGTCATAAGGTAAATAGCTTTGTTTATTGGTGGTCATTGCTCGTCGGGTCAACCATCTAGTCCCAATTGTGGTTCTACCAGTAGCCCTCTGCACTTTTGATCTTACGGTTTCTAATCCACAATCCATATAAGATGATCACAGCGATTGGCCAACCCCATAACTGGTGTGGCAACAAGTTTTAACTGAACGTTAAAATGTATCTAATACACTTCCTGCATACTAACATTTTTCCCGTACGTTTGTGAACATGAAGGATATTATTGTAGGAGCCAAACGATGTGTCTGAGATTTCTTCGCACGTCCTTGCTTATTACCACTATTCCCTGCGTATATGAACTTGGTGTACTATGCTCACGAGCAAGAGAGATTGGGAATCCCTACACATACATTTTCCTAATGGACAATGGTTTTTCTCGAGAATTTGAACATAGTAGATAACTACTCGCGGCCGGTCAAGGTTGCCGAACCACTTGTGGGTCAAGTGATCGGAGAGGTAATTTGCAAAACAAGACTGGAAGAATTTTTTTTTCAAGTTTAAAAGGTAATTATTGTATTTACCTAAAACGACGGCAAATGTATTGAATTGATACACAAGTTCATAAGGTACGTTATGTATAGAGGAGACGTATTCAGTACTATACTCTCGGCTGTGTAAAGTTACTTAATCCATTGAATTAGCATGGGTATTTGTGTATCCGCACGTTTATACACACTTGAAGCTAGACTCGATATGAAAGTTGTTCTTGTCTGTTGAGTGCCTAAACTTAGATGGGATTAAATCATTGGGTCGAGACGCCGTGTCGGTTGTTTTTTTATACAACCGTTAATTTGAATCCATTAGTTATTCAAGTTCCTTGTAGGAATTTTAATGTTTTATAACATTGAAGTTCCTATACTATATTATATGATACAATATAAGCTATGTCGCAATTATTGATGGCCGAATGGAGCCAAGTCTCAAGTTGTACAAATCTCCGTATGGCGTCACATTACAATGTCAATTGTTACTTGACCATTATGGAGGACCAGCCCCATAAACTTCCAAATCCGTATGAATGGCTTCGTATCAAAAATTATTCCTCTTCCCCGTAATTACGTATGCCTTTCACCATAAATTTTACCCTTACTTGCACATAAGAGACCATAATGTTAGTATATTGATTGTTCAATTTTCGAGGACTTGAGGAAAGATTCTTTTTTTCTTTAAAAAAAGAAGATAGTGAAGGATGGGCGCATGACGAGGTCAATTTGAAAAACAGATTTGGTAGTAGAGTATATAGGCAAGTATAATGTACACAAGGATGTAGTGGCTATCAGAATTCGGTATAGACTCATCATTCATTTTCACTTGGATGCTTTTAATATAATTGGCTATATCCCTGTTGTCACGTCAAAAGGCATTACATTGCTCAACTCCATCAATCCATCAATTTTCCTTCGTGGTCTATCAACTGCTCTCTCATCCATATTTTCCAATAACTCTTCCGGTTAGAAATTTTCTCCATGCTTGAAACTCGGACAGTATCAATCCACCATTGTCAACATTTCTCTAGTATACATTAAGCATGGTGACTGAACAGCATTTTGAAATTTTTTTCTTCTAAGAAGTAATACAGTAGTAAAAGTAATAATAATAAAATTCAACTAAATCTAATAATTCTTTCAGAAATAAATTGATTGAGTAAAAACGGTCGTTTATTAGCACATCCTAAAATTGTTTTTGGGGTGTCAACCTAAAAATTTTCTAATTCATTCTGAGGAATGTCACTGGGTTGCAAGTAATACAATTTCTCTTAAATAATTAGTTTATTTCTACTAAGTACGTAACACGTTTTCGAAAAAACTCCAAAAATTATAATAATTTTGAGTATTAAAAATGTGACTATTTTTAGTTCCTGTTTTTTTTATCTTGTGGCCATTAAAACATTCATGCTTACCAAACATGCTTTACCGATACAGATGAATCAAACATAGACTTTTAGCGTGTGGTCAGAGGGCCATAAATACTATAAATTTAATTGCATGTAAACATATACACTGGAGAGCAACATTCAATTTAGCAGAGCAATTCTTTAGGGCTGTCAACGAGATTGGGTCTATACGACTACATAATGTGATCCTTTCTTATCGTTAGTCCAACACATGACTTAATCTTTGAGAGGTAATTTGTGGTTGGAAATGGACTTGCAATCTTATTGGCAATTCAAAAGCATAGAAAAGCATAGTAGGAAAGCTTCATTGGATGGTTGGCAAAGATGTACCTTCATTGCCTCGGGTGTGATACGTAGGAAGAGGCTACAAACGATTCTATAAATAGGATTCATGACGAATTTTTTACTACATCCTATCCTATACTGCAGCAATCAGTCAGCAAAGCTATAGAAGGGGGACGAGCTTCTCTGTCCTCTTGATTCATCATTTTTTATGCTCTTCACGGTGGAGTGGAGAGTGGATATGCAGTGAGGAAAAAGAGACCTGTTACTCCCAACAATACCAATTAGCTGTCAAACAACATCATCCTTAAGATCACTTCCCAATTACCTGACCTAACCAAAAATATTCATGGTAATTATATACAATAGATATAATATAGAATAATTACATCCTATGCTGTAATGTAATAGTATAAACTGCTGAACTTGCTCTTGCAAGGTAAACCATAGGCTTAACACTACAATTTTTTGTTGTTTAAATATGCAAACTTATAGCCTGTACTATTGATACAGGCTTTTTTTTTATTTGCAATTAAATTCCTCCAAGTTACATACAGAAACTTAATTCCAAATATAAGATAAATAAGGTGCGAAGTTTAAAATTTATATGCATAAAATGCATAAATATTTCACGGTCTCTGATGTATACACGACGGTTGAACGATATACATATAACTGTATATGTATTATATATATGTATACATTCGGCAAGCTTTACATACTTCGATAGGTTGAGCAGAATAGGTTTGCACTCTTAGTATGAATAATTCCATGTTTCGTCAAAGTTCATAGCACACTTTAAGAGTCTTAAAGACACCAAAATTAAGCGTGAAAAGATGGAAGAGGGATAGTGGGCGTACTGATTAAAATCAAATGTTATACGTCTCAAAAGAAGAACTTTATAGGGTGACCAAGCTCTATGCCCATGAAATAATAATTATTATTATGAATATTTGTCGAGAAAATATTCAACTCGAAATTTGCATGGTTTAATTTAGCACTTAATGCTTGACCCTCTGCCAAACATGAGGGCAAAATTCCAATGAAAACTAACAGACCACTTGAAAGAACTCTACTCTATACCTTGCCTCTTTCCATATAATGTTATACGTGTGCATTAAAGTAATTATTAATTGAATCGTACACAGAATTTAAATATTAACAGCTGCTGAAAACCAGGTACCAAATATTTTAATTTTGTACAAAGAAAAATCCTCGGTAGGCTTGTTTGGCAAATTTTAGAATGAAGATTTTTGAGTAAGTAAATAGAAGGTATGGAAAACTCCCTGTTATGTATTGATGAAATGTTGACAATTGAAGGAGGTGAGTAAACTACGGGATTTTGTAAGCAGTTACTCATCAACTCAGTGGATTAGCATTAAGTTCGGTTGGCCTAAGGAAATTGTGCATTCTTTGAGCATGATGTCGTCTTTAGGGTAAGTGCGAGTGTGAACATTGAAAGAATGAAGGGAAATCGGGATGAGAATACAAACGGCCTGGTAAATGCATTCTCGTCTGGACATGGAGTAATAGAAATAAAATTTACGATTTTTCCGAGCCTTTCTACACATGCTAAGGATTATGAGAGAGTAAGTAAAGAAAGGCTATGCCCAAGAAGTTTAAATGACTTGCTCTAATAGCCATGTAATCTTAATATTACATCAAAATGACTTGAGAAGACCTTCACTGTGACAGTATAACTGTTGCAATCTGCAACTTGCAGGTGGAAATGGTATTGCCATCTCCGTTCCGAATCTTCTAAAATCATCTCTAGGGAGTCTTCCTACATTGTTCCCATTTTTTCCAGCTAGTCTTTCCCATATTAGAATGTCGTGGAATAAAAACATAGCTTTAGCATATCAACTTTTTTACCCAAGAAGAGGTTCCTCCTTCTGGTATTACGATGTCACAGTTTTCCATGGTTCCACTTACTTTTCTAAGCATTTGTACATATATTTTCCATTTGCACACGCACTTTTCTTCTACATTACAGGGTTAAGTGTCAAAGCTGTGCGTGAAAAAAACAACCTACACGTAGATTGCATACATAAAAAAAATTTCCAATGTTAGCAGTACAGTTTTAATTTTATGGCCTGCCTGTATAGTTCCATATGTTGGTGTTGTGAATTGACTAGAAGTGTACATTTTAAAATTGCATATTGTTCGCTAACTCTTGAGTTTTAAAACCTGTTTTCTATCTTGCAGCTGGAGCATTATTACTTATTACTTAATATCAGCATTGTGAAGTCTATTGTAGGACACTCCTTCATATTCTGTATTTTACCTACATAGTGTAGTTCCTATGCGAATTGGGGTAATATATTGCAACCTTTAGCCAAACAAAACAGAGTATGTCTACCACAGGAAATAATATATTGGTTTTGAAAACGCGGTTATTCTGCTTGTCTTGTACTACAAATTTATACGTAGGTACTTTATGGGTTTTTTATAATTTCCTATTCAGTTTGTACCTTGAAACCGTTGTAATTTGAAATTTGTAATGCTGACTTATAATAGAAAATCCCAAAAAAGGTTCTCAATGATTCTGTCATTTTAGCGAAAAACTGCTATATAGGAATTTTATAGGAATTTCCCTACGATAACATTCCCTTTAGGTTGGAATATACTGAAATTTGGGGACATTAAAAATAAATTTTGAAACCCACAAAAGGAGAATGCACGAAAAATATTAAGGCTGAAGGAATAATATAATAACAGACGAGCTTTTGTGACAATGAGCTCCACACTGTGGAGAGTATTGGGAAAGACTCAATGGAACAAGCTCATTATGAGTAAACATGGAGTAGCTGGAGGACCAACTTAGCTGTCAAAATTAGACCTGTCCATACTAAATTCATATTTGGATGGATACCCACCGTGTTATATGTTAAGGTCACGATATGGACCCAGTGGCGAGAACGTCATGGCTGCTAATGGAGAGTCAACTTTTGTCCATGTCCGTAGTTAAAAATATCCTGAGGGATAACATGTAAAAAAATTGTTTTCATTTAATTGCAGGGTGCATGTGAAAAAAGAATAAATGAAAGAAGTTCAAAGAAGTGCAGTCTATGTAGGAAGGTACCCGACCAGAAGTGTTGGCACTTTATTAATGATAATAATAATAATTATTATTAAAGTATTTTTTTATAATAAAACTTATTAGAAAAAATAGTGGCTTTATGAACCGTGACGGTGAGTTCGCTTTCTCTATAAGAGAATTATAAGGTTAGTAAATGGCAGTATTGAAGCAATTAGTTAGCTAGTTGGAGCACGAGGAATACATATGCTGAATATTTTGAGGATACTATTTCAGATTTGAGACATAACGTTTCAAGCTTCCTAAGCAGCTCGTAAATGATATAGCTATAGCTGTAATGAGTGAATCATACAGAATAGCTTTTGAGACATTTATATAATTGGCAATGTCAAGGCAATTACCAACTACTGTAACTTTTGTATTTTTCCAAGTACATATGTATGTATTGTATGGTCATGCTGTACCAGGAAGGTATGATAGTAAAGTATTTTTTTTCCTTTGAGATAAATTTTGAAGTCTGCAGAAAATAAATGGCACGGTACTACTATAAATGCTCGTTACTCGACTTACGCATTAAGTGCAAATTAGCTCGTAAAGTCAGTATTTTCCACACTGAAATCTGGGGCTAAAGGAATGAGGACATAACAATATGCATAATGTACATACATACCAACGTTCAGAAAAAACTCTTTCAGCGTCATTTTCATTTTCCACTGCTTATGTACACCCGAGAATGAGGATTCTTCTGCAATCAAAACGGTAAGAGAATATGAATCAGAGTAGTAGTCACAGTGGTGAGCACAGTCCTTATCCTGTTGTCGGTAATGGTCATTGTGGGATTGTTTACGGCTGTGTATACATATGCGTTCCTTCAAATGCTCACTTCTGACGGACACATTCTTTAAAGTTAAATACTTTTATTCATTTTGCGGATATATGTATAACCACTAGCAAAGAGTCCCACTTCATGATAGCCATTCTTGATACGTACACTCTATGTATATGTACCCTTGATTTCAAATTTTACCTACATTACGTAGGTATGCACATATGAATAATCAACTTTTTGTCAAGAACTAAAACCCAAAAACATGCAAATTAAATGTAAGAAGGGGCATGGATTCTGCAAATTCATGGTCATCGTGTGTAGAATTCAGGCTTAAGAAACCGTCGCGTCGGTGCTTAGCACAGAGGTACTAACAGAACCCAAAAGCCAAAGATAGGTTAGACGCACCGCGCTGTGCACTCTAAATAAGTAAATAATAAGCTCTAGAACATATGCATTATTGCGAGCTTAAAAATTGTAAACGACAGGCATAAAATTAATTTTCCTAGAAAATTTGATATTCTCCTAAAACAGAATAATAATTATAAGGTACTTTTATAGCTGAAGTCCACTACTAAATCCAATAATGGCTGTTTTATGTACACAATCACCCCGGTGGACGCGTGGACACCAATACTGTATTATTGTTAGCTTATGTTTAAATTTGGAGATCTTCACCCTTAAAATTAAGTTAACCTTGTGTGTACCGCTTTGATCCGAAGATTTGTGTATAAACACAGTTTGATCGACCATGTGCGTCGAAAGAATTAAGTGCAAGCGTATGAGTATGCATTAAATTAGCAACGAAAAAGAAAAGTCTTGGATGCTTACCAGGAACTTTGGGACATTAAGATAATTTGTCGTTCTAAGGGCTTCATATTGTTGCTAAAGTATTAATTCAGTTGTCAGGGAAAAGCAGCTAAATAAATGGTATAGGAAGAGAATGAAGTCTATAAGGAATAACTCATACAGTATGCGATATGAAACCAAAACAAATCGATCACCTGAAAAAATTTAAGAGCAAAAACCTTAACTCTTTTCAAGGAAACATGGGCTAGTGAAATGTTTGATGTTATGTGTGATGAGAATAAGTTGTAGTGTGAATAAAAACTTGTAGTTTTGTTGTTAATATTTTCAAAATTTGCCCCAAATTCAAACTCATGCTACAATGAAAAAAGGATCAAACAAATTATTAAGATTTGGAAATGAAGTTACATATATCCACTCAAGTTTCTCAAACCTGAACCTAACCTGGCAAGCCTTTATTAAAGAATAACATGTGTATATATTTGATATAAAAATTCTGGACCTGTTGATTAAAGTTATAGAAACTTAAATCAACATAATTTTTACTTTATTCATCTTTCGTTGAAGGAATACAAAATGAAATGTGAGCTGTCAGCAATTTATTATCCCTTTCTACTTAATTGATTCCAAACTTTTACTAACCTAAAATTCAAGTGCACCTGCATTGACAGAGTGTGAGCTTACAAAGTTGTAAAACAGTGTAATGACTTTAGAAAAGCAGATTGCAGTAAAACATTACCTACCTTTACAGCATTTTAATATTAAACAAGTTTATTAAACTGTGGAGTGGAAGACAATTCATTCATGATTTCACTAATCGCCAGTTAATAGAAGAAACTACACAAGGAAAATACTATTGTAAATACAATTCAACAAGTCATGTCAAAAAATTGTGAGTCATGCGTAGCTGATCATACGCAAGTTCTACTGATCTTTCAATATCAACCAACAAATTGAGATTTTGAACAACTCCACCCATGCACTGTGAGTACATCTTGATGGGATGTACGCGCTGCCTATATTGTGTAGTTTAGCGTGAATCAGTCAAAAAATGTGTGAGATGAAAAACTCGATTTCATTTAAAAAATACTAAGTGGTAAGAGCAGCCCCTCTCAAAAACTTACAAACTTGATTTATTTTAATGTTATCTGGTGTAACAAGCAAAATGTGACAAGACTTTCTTGAACACAATACAATGTAAGTTTTCGAGTACACTCGAATGCTAAATAGTTTGTCGGCTTCAATTTGACACTCATTAGTTTATGAATTCAAGTACATATAATATTTTTTGGTGTTTGTATTACGTGGTTTAGTGGTAATATTACTTGTTGTTCCAATGCAACACATTCAAACAAAAATTGTGGTTAAAAAATGCTCCCGAAACCAAGACCAAGACTTCATTCTGTGCTTTCTACGACTGTTTAAGTTTACTGCAGAATTTCAGACTGTTGTAAACAATGTTTTGACTTATCGGATGAAAGCTACTTTACAGTCCACACGAGTATGTACATACTTAAACTAAGCTACGGAGTCAAAAATAAGCATGAGAAATAAAAGTACATTTTTTATTTAATACCAACATTATAAGTTTATTTTTACTTAATAATAAATTTAGTGTAATAAATCTAGCATTTGATAATATACTCATATTCATACAGAACAATTAAAATGCTGTACCAAAACCAGCATGCATAAAATCAAAGGATTTGCATATACTATGCCAATAGTGAATATAGAACAGACATATTTAAAAGGTATTATAAATATTTGTTTTACACACAGTATCAGTACATTCGTTTTCAATAAAATTAGCGGAATAACAATTATTCTAGCTTACCGAAACTGCAAAGGGCTTATTCGGAGTCCTGTTGACTCTTTATTTACCTCAGAAACAGTACACACCCCACAAAGGACTTCTTTGAATTGGGGTGAATATGAAGCACCACAGAAAGGACACTTGACTGATGGTTTGCCGGCGTAAACGGGCTTGTAAGATTTTGCACACACAGAAAATGGATTTCTTTCATCATATTCCATCGGGTGTTCATCCACGGGATTCTTTTCGCAAACTTGCAATATCTTCTTCGTTTGCTTCATCATTTCCATACTGGGACCTAGATCCAAAAGCCTGCGACCAAATGATGATGCTGAATGGTAATTTTTTAGCTTAAAGGCTAAATTCATGGCGGTCCTTAGGGTAAGGATAAGGTGAGCCCTTTCTAAATCGCAATGGGTAAAATATGCAGCTAATTCCACGTTTCGTTTCTGATCCTCGACGCTATCTTTAGCTAGCTCTTTTCTGTAGAGTTCCATTTGTAACCCTGTGTTTCAGAAAAGGACCATTATTACTTATATTGGCATACAAAATAAATGCCGCAAAATTTCATAGCATATATAATTAATTACCCAATATGTATTCCCGACACTTGGCTACCAATAGCTTGGCTTCTTCAATCTCAGGTTTGTTTTCCACAACTATCAATGGAATGTTAAGTAATAGAAGTCGGAATTTTTCCAACGCTTCGTTGAATTTTCCTTGCGTGGTAAGATCGTAGCAATGCTAAAAGTTACAAAATTCAAATCAAAGATCATATCTCACCTTGCATTTAAAAATGTGTGAGTAATTACCTACCTTTAATTTGTCTTGGGTCAAGTCACCAATCTTCACACCAATCGCAGGGAGAGATAACTTAGGATCCTTACGTAATGGATAAGCACATAAGGATGGCATGTTAGGAAGCGCTGAAAAGGACAACTGCGAACGCGAGTAGGCTGACAGGAAAAGCTGCTTAAATGGGCCAACGCTGACAACTCCAATTTGGTCTTGCAGCAATCTTGCTGCAGTTTCAAAACTTCCAGCCAAAACATGATCGATTGAAAGTTTAGAATTATTAGTCCACTGCTGCGGAACACTCACTCCCCTTGTTGGAGCAACAAAATAAGCGTCGTCTTCTGCTGTGGTTCCATGTACGTCCAAGTCAGGCAACTCCAAGTCATCGCCATCCCATCCTTCTCCTGCATGAATAAAGAATGTATTCACAGAAAAAAAACATCGAAAGTCAAAGATCAATGTGAATCACAGCAAACGAAGTAGAGAGCAATTGTGATCGAAAATACTGACCAGGAGCAACTCCCTCTTTTTCGGCAGGACCATCCTCGTCCATATCCAAATCATCTGCACCCCAATCACCATCTGGTTCGACATCGAGGACATCTGACGTAATGTCAACTGTTGCAATAGGCTTATTCTTTGCGAGCGCAGCTCCCTCGAACATACTCTATTATTAAAAATACTCCAATTAGTCTAGAACCGTAAAATCCAAAGCGCAGAAAATAAATACTGAGATTAAAATTGTTAGGTATGTTGTTTGACAGTCGTTTTAACCTTTGAAACAGTCAACAATGGCCAATTATTTTCAGACTGGACCAATGGCGGTGTTGGCACGAGCAGCTGTGCATTTGGAGATGGTATAATATTAGATACATTTTCTTCTTGAAGATGCTCCGCTAAACTCTCTGCTTCATCTTTAAGATCATGAGTCACAGCAGTTAAGTAGGCTAACGAAGGTTGTCCACAATTCTGCAAAGAAAAGTGTAAGTACTCGTTCAAACCATCTATAGAAAAACGAGGTATACGTAAATGTATTTGACAATTACCTTCAGCACTTTAACTCGCTCAGCAACGTCTCCTAGAAGCAGTGCATTCTGATAATGGGAAGAAGAATCCTTCCGAATTTCGGAGATTTTCATCATTTTCTTCAGCTTTTCAAAATTTCCGGTGATTAAATATAAGAATGTCAACTTGTCGAAATTTTTGGTCCGCTGGTAGCACATTTCAACAACCTGGAAAAATTCACAATTAACAAACGTAGAAAAAAGTGTCAACATACAAGAAAATAAGCAAAAACAGACTGCAAGATAAGATGATGCTCTCATACCTGATGGTTACCCTGAAACAAAGCTGCTTGACCTAATTTTTCCCAACAAATTTTATCGTCGAGTGATTTTGCAGCTTCTAGACCAATATCAATATTTCCGCACTCCAGCGCCAAGGCGAACCTTGTCTTCTCATCCTTCACAAAATGCAAAGCCACTTCTGGGTACCCCTTTTTCTGAAGGTAAGCGATGATGGATTGACCGACCAATTTGGCATTACGCACCATGTACAGCACCTGTACAAAATTTAAAGGATAGAAAACAGAGCACCTTCTGAAGTACTAACTTTATCCCCGAAACAGTCGAATTACTTACCTCATCGTATTTGCGATTGATCAACGCGAGCTTAAACCTGTATTCTGTTGGATCAATATTCAACACTCGTGCTTTTGCCTCTCGGTCCAAGCAAAATACTTGGTGATTCTTAATCTTTGTGATATAAATAGGCAGGTCCAGAGTACGAATGATTCCACTATCCCTGTATACAAATAACACGCAGTCATTATTTCCAACTGAAGAAACATACATAGGGTTATCAAACATAACAGATTCCTCACAAGCTGACTGCAAGGAACAACTGTACTCACCCACTAACGATTGCGTATTTGATGTGGTTACTGGTGGTGTAAATAAACACACCACTATCCTCCCAGGCTCCAGATTTGACATGAGTACTTTCTTGTAATGTAGCAAGTGCCTCAAGTTTCCTATTACACAGCGTAATGGAACGCTTGGCAAGCAAGGCAACGTGCGACATATCATTGGACCACACAACGTAACGAATTTTAGAAGCCTTCACTTCCGCCAACACCCTGAATTTAATAATAAGAAAAGCATGATGGGAATTCATATGTATCAACACTTTTACCATAATAATTCAGTCGAGGTATCGCAATAGCTATACCTTTTCTGCTGTGCATCGAACAGGGTCAGAGAGTCCGGTTCGCGAAGTAGGAGCATTCCTGTACCTGCAAAGAATATCTCGTCACAATTCGGTACTTGTATTTTCTTGTTAACTTCATTCTTGAGGTTCTTGATAACCAACTGAAACGAACATAAATAGGCAATCAAATTTGGATGAAATAATTTTTCGAATTCCACAAATGGTAACTGTGGTTTTATTCGTGACACTTACCGACTGATTTCGGTCAAGCACCGCAAAACGGTTTCGAGCAATCCAAATTGCAGTCATTCCCGATGATTTCTTGCAATCTGGGGAGTCTGGACTGCTTGAATCAGGATCGTTTGGTACAAAATACAATTCATAACTACTGCTTTCGATACTGGAAGCTCTGGTAGTCAATAATACAGCATTTTCCGATGGATTATAAGACATGCTGTGAACAGGAGGTCGACTGCCTCCTCTCAATTGCATAATTGCAGTGTCTTTCGAAGTGGTCAAATCCAAACGCCTCAAAAACCTCTCTTTCACATAATAAATAAGGTTTCCATGGATTGCATGGGCCGGTCGCTCCCTCTCCAGTTTGAAGATGATCATTCCAGAATCATGACCAGCAGCAAACAGATTAAGTGTAGGATGAGCAGCAAGTACCCAAAATCTGTCATGTTCCCGACGGAATGTGTGCAAGCAAGTACGCTTTGCCATATCCCAAACTCGAATGCTCTTATCCTCCGAATTGGACAGAATGTATTCCTGACGAGGATGGAACAAAACGCACGATACGTTGTTGTAATGACCTCTGCAAGTGTCAACTTCCCAAGCCTTCGAATCATTCATTCTCCACAACTTGACAAGACGATCGTCAGCTCCAGACACGATAAGAGGAGCAGTTGGATGAAAGTACGCCCAATTCACTCCACGGTCGTGACCTTCCAAGACATGGCGTACAACAGCGTCGGCCTGGCCAAACAAATCCGTAGTTCCGGGGTGTCTCAAATGCTCATCTATTCCACCCGCTCCAGGTGACGTATTCTTCTTACGCAGCCCAGAAATATCCCATACTCTAACAGTTTGATCCAGCGATGCGGACACGACTAAATCTTCGGCAGGGTGAAATTGTGCACACATGACATAATGATTATGACCCGTCAGGATACAAATGCATTGCCGACTCTGCCAATTCCAAATTCGAATCGTTTGATCATCTGACGCACTGAGTACCCAGGGATACTTGTGATGAAATACGGTTGTCCGGATATAGTCCAAATGACCCAAAAGCGTGAATAAACATCTTCTCTGCTTATAATTCCATAGCTTAATCTTGTAGTCATCTCCACCAGATACAAATAATGGTTGCTGACCATGAAAACATATTCCTCTGACCGGTCCATCATGTTCGTCGAATTTGTCTAACAACGTACACATTCGATAGTCCCACAGCTGAATGACTCCGTTGTGCAAGCTGGCTAGAATCCACGGTCGGGAGGGATGAAAGGACAAGCCCTTCACCCGGGCAGATTTACTCTCAAATTTTGTTAACATCTTCCTTTTCCAGTGTCTTTAACTATTTTTACTTCCAAAAAATTCACCATTCACTTCTACTGTTTCTAATAATTACTACTTTTGACAAGTCTATACCCCTTCGCCGACAGACAACTTCAACTTGCCTGTCTATATATTCTTCTCTCCTGTTTCTATTTAAGATGTGTGTATCTGACGTGGACGTGGCCTCTCATCTGACGAAATCTATGTAAACCAAAACACGTGACCATCCCCGGCAAAATTAACATTCTCACTCGATGGCTATAGCTTTTTTAGCACAAGTTCGTTGGCTTGAAGCGGCTATTTATGGACTATTTTCCGACTAAACATTCTAATTTGATAGATTCGAAATTAAATGCTATAATTTTAATTCTTCAAAATTTGTATTATCATAATTCAAGCTGCCTTTCATGTACTATTTTTATCCACGATCGGTACTTCAGATCCACATTGACAAGATTTTGGGCAGTCGATTTTGGTTGGTCACGTTCATAACTTCGTCGTTAATGGACCGAATCTCAAAAAATTTGAAAAACCAAAAATTCGGGTTTTCGGGAAACTGGAAACTGAATGTGAGGACATCGCTAAATTTGTGTCAAAAGCGTAAGTTGCAAATTGCAACTCATTCGGATATTACCAGTGCTGAGATATAGCATTGACCACTTACTACACATGTCAAATCCCCCCAAACCAGGGGTATACATTACGGAATTTTTTTTATTATTTTTCCTGGGATACCTTGAGTGTCCTCAACCGGAAAAAAATATTTGGGACAATGATCGTGCCATAGTGAAATGTTGTGGTCGATCCTAGTTGTACAAGCTCAGATATGCTTCATCCTACACTGAGTTCGCTTCCCTGTAAACGTTTTCTGCTAACCTTGGATTAGGTAAATTAGGTTACGGTAGGGGTGGGAGGTAATGCTAAATTCCACTGTCTTCATTTTTTCAGCGAAACTCTTTTCCTCTTTTGCATATTGAAGTGATTGTAAGGACGCTTCGTATTGGTCAGCTGCAATTAATTTTCCTATCTAGTGCTGAAGTGTTAACGCCAATGAGGAAAGGATCGGAGGGCCGCCATGGGAAAACTATGCGTTCTAATAGAAAACACTCCTCTGTGTGACCTCCACGTATCCTTGAGTACACAGCATCCACGGTGATACAACCATTATCATTACAATTGTGGAAAACTTCATCTGGATTAAATATCACACTAGGTATTCCAGAGAGTGACCGTTCCCCAAAATGTTTACTAAATTAATAAACCTTCACCTCACTTATTCAAAAACCTTATCCCTGAGCATCGAATTTAGAAAATAGCTGTATAAGACTGAACGCTTTATTCCATATTCGTAGCCTACAAGTACTCATCGGTGATGGTACGATGCTCAAAAGCGCGAATTCAATGTTTATTTAGGACTGAAGCAATGTGCATTTTATACATAGCCTTGAATTGTGAATTTGAAACTTTCTATTATAATAATTTTGCTGTTGTTTGTGAGAATGCTAGAAAATAAGAGGCCGTTTTACTTAAGGACTGTAGTAAGGAAAAGGCATGTAACGCTATAGTTGCTGAATTGCTCGGATCCTTTATACATTGATGTCACTATAGAGGAAATCTACTGCATATTTAACGTTGCAATTTTTTGATAAATTTCCTCAATTTTGGTAAGTACCTGCCACACATTTACTCCACTATACTATAAATAAACAAACACATAATTAAAAGTACTATAATGTCCTCCAAAGTGTGGTTAACGTTAGATGTATTAATAGGAAGTGTATCTTAAAGGTGTCAACTTGAAGTGCTCTATCTCATCACTTCCAAAGTCAAACTTAAACTGCTTACAAAGTTTGTTTGAAGTTGAAGAATTTATTTGAACAATACAACCAATATTGGTTATATTGTTGTTTGTTTTTTCGCAAATTCTTACGTTATTAGTTTTCAAATAAACGAATTATAATAATCAAGAATATCAAGATGAAGGCAATCAATTTTCCCTTTTTAAAACCGCACAAACGTTGTATTCCTTCCTTTGCAAAACTTTTACAGGCAATAACCTACCTATGACCTAACTATGAGAATTTTGTGTTTGGCGTGCCTGTTTTGTGTTTTTTGATATACTAAAAACATAAAAGCAGATTTGTCGATTTTTTTGCGTGAAAAAACTTTAGCAATGTTTCGATTCTAATTATTTGGTTGAATAAAACTATGAGAGCATTGCTCTCAGTTGACTTTTCGGTTTGAAAGTTTGGTTTCTCTTGTGTAAAACTTAAGTTGGTTCTTGTTTTGACATTGACAAACACATCATTCCACGAATAATTTTATGGATTTGGTCAATAAATTTTTTGTGTCAAAAAGTTCTTGACGAAAATTATTTGGATGAAAATTAGATGATTTATTGTCTGATTTAGCACAAGCTCTTACAGTCATTTGGGTTTGGTATTAGTTACTTAAATTTAAAAACCCCTTCGTAGGGGAAAACGAGTATCGTAGATTATTATTTGTGGAATGCGTAAGCAGTTTGTAAAATTGAAAATTACAAAAAACCTGTGACGGGGAAACGATAAAAATAAAAATAAGTATAATTATCACGATAAAAAACATTTGGATAAAAAATTTCTGGATGAAATATTTTTGTAAGAATGTGCTTGTCCAAAAAACACGACGAGTTTTCTGGCTAAGGAAATTACTTACACTAAACGGTCTAAAAGGAGAAAGTCTTTCCAGAATGCGTTTAGCTTGTTTTGTTTTTTTGTAACTACATATGTAGTAAAACATTGACTTTAAATTCAGGCAGTGAAAATTCTTTTATTAACTTACACTAACGGTGTGACATCCAAACGCGCAAAAACTACTGCGGTATATAACACAGAAAAGGTCATTTTCAAGGATATTTTCATGGAAGCTAGTTACTCCGTAGTCCATACTTCAGTTCAAACTTCTAACGACTCGTTAATTTTCAAACATTGAGTGTAAGTAATTTCCCCCTTTATTTACATACCCTTTTGTAAGAAGAGTTTGTCTCGAATTAAACATGCTTACGTTTTAAGCCGTTGTAGGCGCTCACGATAATACTACATAAATATTTACAGGGATAGGGGAAGCGGAAAACATGTAGGTCTAGGCTGATTGAACCAAAGCCCTTTTCACCCATTTGATTTGATTTGATTTGATTTATTAAGATTTAATTGTAAAGTCGTACATAGAATTAAATCCATGATTTCCAATGACAAACAATATCTCGAACCCAATGGTTTGAACCAAAATAATTTTCACCAAAGATAATTTGAACCATAATATTTTTCACCCAAGATAATTTGAACCATAATATTTTTCACCCAAGATAATTTGAAGCAAAATATTTTTTAGACAAAACAATTTGAACCAAAATATTTTTTAGCCAAAACAATTTGAACCAAAATATTTTTCATCCAAATTGATTTGAACCAAATAATATTTCAAACAAATCTTTTGCTAACAGAAATAATGCCTTTCAGATTGAGTTTTTTATTAACGTATTAAAACATAACATTGAATGTTTTTTTCATGCCGAACACCTATTCTATAGTCAGTTAATCAAAAGTTCATTTCCCACGATTTTTTCAACCGACTTTGTGCATAAATGGTATAAATGAATGCCAAAATCGGTTTTGTTTAACAAATATTTATTCGTCACGAAAATATCTTAGCTTAAAGATTTTAACGAAAATTTCATCTTTAAGTTATGCGAGCTTACCAAAAAATCCTGGTTAGGATAAACAAACTAATTGCCACATCTATTCATACATAATAGCCAGAAACAGATGCCAGTGTTAATAATATTTTTTGGTGCATGCTTATTTCGTTAAAACTACAAACGCTGAAAACCCTTTAGTCAATAATCATTTGTTGGGTTGAAACTAATTTTGGTTCAAGCGGGTTTGGTTTTAATATTTTTTGGTTTAAATAATTATTGGTTCAAATTGATTTGGTTCGAAATTTGTTTGGTTCAGATGGTTTTGGTTGGAAAATTTTTTGGTTCAATTGGTTTTGGTTCGGAATTTTGTTGGTTCTATTGGATTTGGTTCAAATTTTGTTTGGTTCAAATAAATTTGGGTCAAATTAAATTGGGTAAAACCATTGGGTGTAAAAGTTCTTGGTTCAATCAGCCGGCTGCCGGCTCCCTCAAGTATGTATAGTGCCAATCCTTAAGCGACGTCTTTCAGTGTTCGCCATTGTTTGAACTCTCAATTCCGAAAACAAGTATTCTACCTTCCTTGGCAATAATCAATCAAGTGAGGAACCCTTATTATGCAACTGTACTTTGGGGGGGGGGGATTTTCAGGGTGGTAAAACATTCTAGCTGTAACGGTTCCTGCCGCCATTATTCATTATTCTCGCCGGAGAATCTGCGGTCCTAACCGAAATTTTATGTGTAAATTTTCATCTATGCGTTCTATAACTTCTAAAAGTTTAAAACGGGACGTACGGGAAAACTTACGCTTACTGTCTAGTACTTTTAGCATGGGAATGGAAGATAGCGGTTATCAACATCAGTGTTGGTGTTGGGAGCCGGACGAATGAACCAAAAACATTTTCAACCAAGAGTTCCAACCAAAATATTTTCAACCAAAATATTTTCA